>JAUPFR010000027.1:2389346-2511846 GCA_036925125.1 Oreortyx pictus
AGCTCTCCCACCCCCTCCCCCCCCCAGTGGGATTCCTGCCCCCTGCACCCAGCAGCCCCGCACTCACGTAGTGCCCAGGCAGCTCCTTCTCCTCTTGGCTCTGCTTCAGCCCCGGCTCCTCATCGGGGGGGGCTCTCTGGAGGAGACACTGACACGCTCTGAGCAGGTGACAGGAGGTGTTAGGAGGGGGCAGCCAGTCCTGTGCCCCTCAATACCCATCCCCTCCGAGCAATGCTTCCACACTCCCACCTTTCCAGGCTGAACCCACCCGCTCTGCTCCCTCCATCCCTGGGGGCAGCTGCCCCCCAAAAATCAGCCTCCCCCATGCCCCCCCGACGTCCCAGGGCTGCTGGCACCAGCATGACTTACCCGGCTGGGGCTGCGCTCTGGCGTGGCAGCACGGGCAGGCAGGTCAGCAGGGCAGGGCAGGGCAGAGAAAGGGGCTGTCAGTGGAGTGCCCATGACAGGAGGGGGCACAGGAGGACGGAAGGGAGGCTGAGCCCATTTTCCCACTCTGCCCACCTCGCTCTGCCCCACATTCCCTCCCACACACCTACATCTCTGTGATTTCCCACATTTCCCACCGCAGTCTCGTGGCCATCAAGGTTCTCCCTTCAAGTCTCAGCTTTGGGCACCAGATCCTCACCAGAGGCTAACCCTTGCACCGAGCAGGGGAAGGAGGGGGGATGGGGGCAGGGGGTTCTCAGGTCTGCCCTTGGTGGGGGGGCACAGGGGGGTTGCAGAGGACCCAGGTGTGCACACCATGATCTTGGGAGCTGCTAGACAGCCAAAATCGGAGCTGGCCTCGCAATGAGCAGGGAGCAGGCAGAGCAGGGAACAGGCAGCGTGCCCAGGACACGGGTCGGCCTCGGAAGGGTTAATGCAGCTGTTCTCTATCCCTCACCTCTGCTCTCTTGCGCTGCTTTCTCCTCCTTGGCGCCAGCTGTGACTGTGCCATCAGTGCCCCCGAGAGAGCCAGCAGCCCCACGGCCCCCCCCGGGCAGGCTGTGCGTGCCAGAGGGATGGGGGGTGAGCGGCAGCTGGGGGGGGTGGTGGGAGAGGTGCTGCAGCTGCTGCTGCTGGAAGACAGAAAGCAAACGGTCCTCAACGCGGAGAGGAGGCAGCGATGCAAGGTGCAACGGGATGAAGAGCAAGGGGAAGGAGCAGTCGGCCAAGGGGGCTCTCTGCCCTCTCCCCCTGCCCCACTGGAGCCCAGCACCGTGCTCGATAAGCAATGAAGATCCCCCCCCCCCCCCCCCACCGCCACACGGTGCGACTCACCCCGACAATGCTGTTGAGCTCTCCCATGGTGACCTGCTTGGCCCGCTCACCGCCTGCAGGACCTGCTGCTGGTGCTGAGAGCGGGGCGGTCAGCAGCGCCCCGAGCCTCTCCCACCCCTCCAGCCCAGGTCTCCCCCCTCTCTGCTCAGGATGGCCCCACTTTACCCTTTCCCACGTGCATCCCCGCCTCACCTCCTGCGTCAGGAAAGGCACAATCTGGGCGCAGATGGCACTCAGCCTCTTGACAATCTCTGCCTGGAGAGGAGGTGGAACTCAGCCCCGCGGCTCCGCCGCTCCGTCCCAGCAGCGAAGGATGTGCAGCACCTGGTGCTCCCTCCCCACGGAAAGGCAGAAATCCACACCTCCCACCTCCACCCCAACCCCCCCTTGGCTCCAGATACCCCTTCATCACACAGAGCTGGGGCTGACCACGGCACCCATCCCTCAGTGCCCCCACGGGGACGGTCCCCAGCCCCACTGGGGTCAGGGGAGCGCATGGGGCTGTGCCGGAGGCTCCGCCAGGTTCCCCCAGTAACAAAAGGAGCAAAGGCAGAGGGGCTGAGCCAGCTGGAGGAGGATGGCAGTTGACTTGCCACTTTGTCAGGCAGAGGTCCAAACTAATTTCCCTGGCACAGAGCCCGCGATGACTGGATTGATAAATCTGAAGAGGGAAAGCAAATTAACGCTGAACAAAGGGGAAGCGGGGAAGGGTGAAAACACTCTCTGGCTTCAGGAGAAGGGAATAAAGAGGAGAAGGGAAAAAAAAGAAAACTAGAAAGAAAAGAAATATAAAAGGAAGACAACCCATCCGCCTGCGGACTCCAGCTCTCACTGCTTCCTGGGGCCATGGGGAGGACTTTGGGGCAGTGGGGCACCTGCAGAGCTCAGCCCCACAGCTCCTGGAGGAGAGCAAGCACGAGCCCTTGGATTTGTGGGTGTGAGGGAGGTGATGTCCCACCCCACTCACCTGCTTGTGCATCTCGATGTTCAACCCGTAGGACATCTCATAGTACTGGAAAGAAATGAGGGCAGGGCCACGTCGGGAGCTGCTGCCCCATTCACTGCCCACTGCTGTGGGTCCCGGAGCAGTGTGGGTCCCAGCTCAGTGTGGGACAGCTCCCACACGGACGGGGCGGTGTCACCCAGGGGAGGGGGCTGTCCAGGTTTGGATGCTTTTAGGACGGGACACAGTGGGCAGCAGCAGGAGAGGGAACGCTGTTTCCATCCCTATGCTGTTCCCATCCCCATCCCTTCCTTCCCCCTCCTCGACTCAGGGGAGATCCCGGAGGGCTCCCAGCACCCACCCAGGGGACTGGAGGTGGGGGGGTGCTCCCAAAAGGGCCAAATAAAGGGTAATAAATAAAAATAAGAGACAAATTGATGGCACAGCTCCAGGGCAGCGCTGTCGCTGGGTTGGGCCGTTAACTCCTGCTTCGCTCCCAGCCCTCAGCGCAGGGTCCCGTGGTGGGGAGGGGGCGGAATCGGGGCCGTGGAGGAGGGGGTGGCAACCGTGGGGACGCTGCGGGGAGGGCTCACCATGACATAGTGCCGCTGCATCTCGGTCTTCTCGCTCAGCAGCTTCTCGCACTCCAGCTTCAGGCTGCGGAGCGGAGCGGCGGTCCTCAGCGCAGCCCCGCGGGGAGGGGACACGGCCACCCCGGGGGGGGGGGGGATGGGACCCGACCCCCGCAGCGGTGACACCGCTGTCCCCAACGCCCCGCGCTCGGCTCAGCCCTGGGACGGGGAGCCCCCGGCCCCGCGCTGCGGACCCCCCCCCGCCCCCATCACCTGTCCCCTCCCCACCTGTGGTACTGCGCCTGCAGGAACTGGAACTCCTCCTTGATCCGTTCGCAGATCTCCAAAACGGAGAACTTGAAGGGCTGCCCGGGCTGCGGGGACAGAGCACCGCGCCGTGAGCCGCCCCGCCCCGCACGGAGCTCCCGGGACGGCCCCGGTAACCCCCGGTACTCACCGGGTGCCGCCCCTGCGGGAACATCCCCGCGGCTCCTCCGCTCCGCTCCGCTCCGGTGAGGCGGACACCGCGCTCGGGGCTCAGGGCCGGGGGCGCCCGCGGGGTCCCCACGGGGACAGCCCGGAGGGGGCGCGCCACGGGCTGGCAGCGGCGGGGACCGATTTAAGGTGGCACGACCCCGCCGAACCCGGAGCGCGCCGGTACCGGAGGCCGCGGGAGTCCCCGGAGAGCCGCTCCACCTTAAGCAGCCTCACAGCCCGCCGCGGCGGGGGCCGCGCCCGCCATTGGCTGCCGCCGCTGAGAGGGACGGCCAATCGCCGCGCTGCGCTCCCACATGGGTCCGTGACGCTCGGACCAATCGCGCGGCGGGCGGAGCGCCGCGGGGGCCGCTGGGAGCTGTAGTCCGCCCGCCCGCCACGCGCCGTCCGCCCGCCCCGCCCGGCCCACGCGTGTCCCCCTCTGCCCGCAGAGCGCGTGGGGCCGCGGCCGCGCTCCGCCCGGGGGCACCGCGGCTCCGCAGCGGTCGCGCCGGGAGACGTCACCGCGGGGGGAGCGGGCGGGCGGACCATCGGCCCGCCACGCCTTGCGGCGGCCGCCGGCTGCCACTCAAAGTAACGTGGGGCGGTGGAGGAGCGCTCCCCCCCCCCCCTTCCGCCCTCCCCCCCATCCCCCCCCCCCCCCGCGCTGCCCGCAGAGCCCCGAGAGCCGCGGGAGGGGGTGGGGGAGGGGGCGGTGCGTATGGGTATCGGCATGTAAATCCGGCGGGGGTTTAAAAGGCGTGACACGGGGAGGGGATGTGGGGCGGGGGCAGTAGCTATAGGGAGGAGAATATGCGGCAGGGAATGTGGGGCTGGAGATGTATGGAAGGGGACACGGGGCAGGGGGATGTAGACGGAGGGACGGGGATATGGGGCAGGAGAAGTGGGGCGGAGGGCTGGAGACGAGGGCAGCAGCCATAGGGAAGGGAATATGGGGCAGAGAACGTGGGGCTGGAGGCAGAGGGAAGGGGACGTGGGGTGGGGGGCTGGAGACATAGGGATGGGGATGTGGGGCAGAGGGCTGGAAACAGATGGCAGCAGCCATAGGGAAGAGAATATGGGACTGGGAACGTGGGGCTGGAGACGTAGGGAAGGGGACGTGGGGCAGGGGGGCTGGAGATAAAGGGTGGAAGACACAGGATATGTGGGGAAGAGGATGCTTGTGGGGGCACAGGGAAGGGGTCGTAAGGCACAGCTTAGCAGACACAAGGAAGAAGACACTGCAGGGGACATGGGACTGGAGACACAGAGCAGCAGACACAGGGAAGGACGTGGGGAAGAGGACGCTGCTGGGGATGTGGGGAAGGGAACAGATGGAACTGGGGACACGGCAGCAGACATAGGGAAGGGAATACGGGGTAGGAGACTCAGTGAGGAGGATGTGGGGAAGCAGACAGTGAACAGGGGACGTGGGGAAGGGGACACGGGGCAGCAGACATAAAGAAGGGGACAAGGGGAAGAGGACACTGTCGGGGATGTGAGACATAGGGCAGGGGACATAGGGAAGGGAATATGGGGCAACAGACACAGGGAAGGGGACATGGGGAAGGTAAGGGGACAGGGGAGCTGCAGAGGATGAAGGTGGTGAGTTCCCCCCGCAGTGGGGATGGGGACAGCCCAGCCCTGGGGGGCTTTGCAGGGATTTGTGGCCATGCAGTGGGGGAACAGAATTGGGGTCACCCAAGCAAAGACGTGTTTTTTCCCTGCGTGGGCTCACACCCGCTTTGTTTGCCTGACCCATGGAAGCAGGGACACCTTGTCACCACGTGGCTGTGGGCTGGGGGTGTCACCACGTGGCTGTGGGCTTGGGGGGGGACGCTGAGGGGTGTGGGAGCCCTGCAAGCAGCCCAGCAGCTGACAGGCCCCCGTCGCTGGCGCTGCCTTCGATCCGTATGTTGGCTCCTGTTTGCACTTACCGGCTCTGAGTGGTTTTTAATTATTGATGCCTCTTTTAGCTTTTATCTCGTGCTCGCTGCAGCCAGGAAGGGCTTGGCGTTCCTGCATTAGTGATGAATTGGGAAGGAGGCCCTGCTCCACCGCGCTGCAAAGCATTCCTGGCTTGCAGGCTTGTGCCATTGTTTCAAGCAAAGCTGTGCTGAAAAATGAAGAGGTTGGGAGCCAGGAGGGGGGAAGTGATGGAGGCGATCCCCGCTGTTCCCGCAGCGATGCAGGGGAGGAGGAAGCCGCAGGGGATGGCAAAAAATCAAGTGAGGAAACCTGCTTGACCCAGCGAGGAACTGGCAGTGGCTCACCTCACCGAGAAGGAAAGATGCCATTTTGTCACCTCTCCAGCGACAGGCAGGTGGCGGGGGAAGCGACGCGAGACAGCGGGGTCCCGCCAAGTGCTGCGGGCAGGAATCGATGTCAGGTCAGGGCTGAAGGCTCTGAGGACAGTGCACGGGCTCCCCTTCCTCCCCCCCCCCCCCCTTCAAACCCAAGACACGCCACAGCTTTGTGGAGCTTTTCCAAGGAGCCCTGTGCCAGCAGGGCTGGCTCGCAGCCTTGCTGCCCGCATCGCTCTCCCACTCTCACACCACATCCTCAGAAGCGGTTTCTCTGCCAGGAGAAGGTCTTCAATCATCCCCAATCAGCAGCGCTTTGGGGACCCCGCGTCGCTCGCCACCACTCACGTGGCCCCAACCTCTCCTGGCAGGGCAGGTTGGGCTGTCAGTGCTGCAGGGGGAGGTGATGAGGCAGAGCAGCCTGTCTGGACACAACGATGCTGCTTCCTCCGCTCTGCAGCTACGAGGGGATTCACGGGGGGATTTCTAACCCTTTTTTAACCCGTTGTTGTTGTTAGATTGGAGCCCAACTCAAGAAGGTGCCCCAAGGAATGGGGAGATCCAGAAGCAAAATGGGGCCCCAGGAGAAATGCCTCGAGTGCAAAGCCAGCGTGCTCCGGGAGCAGAGCACAAGACCCAGCATCTGCTGGGAGGCACGGGGGATTTGGAGGGCCTGAAAGCTCTGTCTTTGCGCTTTGAAGCAGGTCAGCCTCCCATGGGGAGCAAGGAAGTGCCAGCAGCCGGGCCGGGAGCAGCCCGCCGGCAGCAGGGATGCTCAGCCAGCAGCCTCGTGGTTTGTTCGACCCTTTGCCCACCGAACCGAAGCTGCTAATTAGCTCTAACAACAGGGACGTCTGTTCCTCTGAAGTCGCCAGCCTGAAAACGCCCCAGACCAATTCCTCCTAAATCCTCCTCCCCTTGCACATCCATCAGGAATAACATCCACTTACCCGTGCTCCCTGCCCCCAGGCTGAGGCTGAACCGCTGACCTCGAGGTGAAAGCGCTTGAAAAGCTTTAGCCGTCCCCGCAGCCAGCACGCTCCCAGCGGGATTCTCAGCGGCACTGACGGAGCAGAGAGGACTTTTAGCAACTGCTGTACCCGGAGCTCGGAGCCGCTCTGCCCTTTCGCACGGGGATCCTGCTCGCCCGGCCGCGGTGATGCCCCGTGACACCTGGGGTCACCCCGCAGCTCCTGCCTGGGAGCTGCTGCTCCGCTCAGCCTGCACTGCCAGGGCTGGGGAGGGCTGGGATTCGGGATCCCTCCTTGGATGGAGGGAGTGCTGTCGTGGGCTCGTGGTACTCCGGGCCCTGTGACCAATGTGAGGTCACTGCCCCCACTGATGCGATGTAACCTGCCCTATAACCCATCAGAGGCTGCAGGACCAGACGTCTACCAAGGCCCAGGGCCCTGCAACCCACCCAGGGCTCTGTGACCCCAACTGATGCCCAGGAGCTGTAACTCCCCCTCCCTGAGGCCCATGGCCCCATAACCACCTGATGCCCTGTAACCCACCTACAGCCCCATAAGCCATCAGAGGTTGCAGGACCTACAAAGGCCCAGGGCCCCATCACCCCACCGAAGCCCAAATCCCTATAATCCAGCATGGCCCAGGGCCCCTTAACCCCCTGGTCCCTGTAACCCTCCCCCCTCCAAGGCTCAGGAACCCCGTAATTGCATCTGGAGGCTGCAGGCCCTGTAACCCACCCCGAGTACCCATCACCCACCCAGGGCACTGTAACCCCACCAAGGCCCTGTAACCCACCTGAGGCCCCATAACCCCTCCAAGACCTCATAACCCACTCGAGGCCCAAGGCACTGTAATACCACCGAGGCCCCATAACCCCCCAAAGCCCTATAACCGCCCCCTTCCCCCCCCCCCCCCCCACTCAAGGCCCAGGGCCCCATAGTGCATCATAGACTGCACTATAACCTATATACTAACCTATAGCCCACCCCAAGGTCCTGTAACGCCCCCCAGAACACCGTAACCCCACCAAGGCCCAGGTTCCCATGCAGACCCCACAAACCAACCCCTTCCCCACCCCCCCCCCCCAGCTTTGGGTGCTCAGCCCAATCTCTGAGCCTCCTTCCCCGGGGGAGGAAATTCTCCCACTCCAGCTGGCCTGGGAGATACCAGAGGAAGATGTTATCAGGGCAGGGCAGGCTCACTAACCAGGGGACAGCTCTAATTATTAAGAGCCAATTCTATTACAGCGATCTCAGCCCCGGGGCGATAGGGGCCATGCCCTCCCTGGGGGCCCCCACACCCCCCCCCCCCAGGAAAGCATTTCTAAGCAAGGAAACAAGCAGCACGTCACCATCTTAACCAACCTTCTTATTTCTTTATTTGAAAGGCACAGCTTGTACGTCCTTGATACAGCATTTTCAGTTCCTCTTATTATAGGTCAAGTGATTAAACACAAAAAGCAAAACAAGATCTGTCTAAAGGACTATATACAAACACCAGATTATTATTTAATTTTATTCCTTTTTGCTGTCGTCGTCGTTGTTCCATTTTTGTATTATTTTTGTTTTTTAGAAGACACGCTAGCGCACGGAGATAAGAACAGAGAAAGCTGCTGTATCCTCTACGGGGGGGGGGGCACGGGGAGGGGGCTGGGGGGCTCCCAGGCACCCGAATGCCCCTCAGCCACCCCCAGGCTCCCGGCCCCCCCCGGCAGCGGGTGTTGTGCCAAGGGGAGCGGGCAGCGGGGTCCCCCCCAGCCCGAGAAAACCCGGCTGGACACGTGGAACTGCGGCGGTTGCTGCGGGACTGGTTAAAAACAGAGACATGCAGAACAGCGAGGAGCCGGAGAGGTGGGGGTGGGGGGTTGGGGGGGGAGTGTGCAGAAACCGGTAGGATTGAGGGTCGTCGTTAAATACCGAGGGGGAGCAGCGGGTGCGGTGCCCCCAGAACGGCCGGAGCCAGAGCGGGTGCGGGATGAAGCCGGGCCGGGTGCGGGGGGGCACACAGCGGCTGCCACTGTGCTGCCCTCGGGTGCTGCTGCCTGCGGGCGCTGCGTCAGGCACGGACCCCCCCCTCCCCCCGCCCGGCAGCCCCGACCCCTTCACTCTAATCTGACTTCTCCCCATCGTCGTCTTGGTGGGCGTCCCCGTCGTGGCCGTTCTTGTCTTCCTTGGCCAAGTGCGCCTGGGAGCCCAAGGCCGAGAGCGAGAGGAGGCCGGAGCCGGCGCTGACGGCGGGGAGGGACGGGGGCTGCAGCCCCACGGGCAGCGGGGTCAGAGGCAGCGCCAGGGCTTGGAGCTGCGAGAGCTGGTGCGCTTGGAGCTGCTGCTGTAGGGAACGAGGGGTGGGCGGGGGGGTGGGAGGGGGCAGCTGTCATTTCAAGGGCACCCGAGACCCCTCCCCCAGCCCCAAAGGCCCGGCTGCCCCCCACAGGGAGCACCCAGCCCAGCACTCAACAGCACGTCCCCTGTGGGATGCGGTCCCCCAGCCTGCGGGGTGCCTGGCCTCGGCGTGCTCCGAGGATGTGGTTAAACCCCTCACAGCCTTGACTAGGAACAGATGGTGTTTTCCCAGCAAAGAGCTGCTGCAGCTCCTGCCCCAAACCAACGCCTCTCTCCTTACGCTCTTTGGGACGGAGCAGAGCCCACACTCCCTTGCGAAGCCAAGCAACGTCCCAGTGAGCCTGGACAGAACCAGCAAGGCCATCCCAGCACCCCCAGCCCACCCCAGCCCACCCGGCACACCCTCAGCTCTACCAGCACAGGCACCGACGCCGTCCCCCCACACCCAAACTTAAACATGCACCACGTACACGGATGATGGAGTTCAGCTCCGGCGCTGTCACCTGCTTGGCTCGTTCAATGGCTCCCAGGACTTGCTGCTGGTGCTGGGGTGGGGAAGAGAAGAATTTGTGGTCATTTCAGGCTTAGGAAGGAAGGAGAAAAGGGACACGGCACACACGCATCCCCCTTCCTGCCCCATCCTTGCAGCCACATGGACGCAGTGACTGTGTCCACCCCGAGGTGGGCAGCACCTCCCACCCTCCCCAGCCCTGACACACCAGCAGAACCACCCAAGAGCAAAAACAAACCAAGCCCCAGCAGTCAGAAGATCTCAGGCAGCTCCCCAGCTCTGACACACCCCCCAGGCTCCAACCTGGAAGGTGCTGCTATGGGTGAGCCCTACACAGCTCCAGACAGACAGGAAAAAGAGCTGCACTGTGTACTTAAAATAAAGGATGGCTGTGTTTGCTCCCGTGAGAGCACGAGGTCTCCCAGCACCAGGCCTGGCCGTCCCACTGCTGCCAGCGGTGTATTCTTTCTGTCTTGGCAGAAGGACAGGGCTGGGGAGGGGGGAACGTGTCGCATTAAGAAGGAAAGGGTTTAGCTGGGGCTTAGTTATCAGCCACCTCTGATCTGCTCAGCAAGCCACTCTGCCTTCCCCCAGAGCAGGTGGGGAGCAGCAGCATGGGCTGCTCCACCCACCCCACCCCACAGCTCATCCTGGCCCCAAAACACAGCCCCCACCCCACGGCCCCTGAATGGGGTTGCAAGGGACAGCACAAGGATGGACGGACAGACACCACACTGAGGGTTGAAACAGCCCCCCCCCTTCCCCTGAGCCCTCCCAATTAATTTCTCAGAGCAGTGGGAGGAACCCATCAGCCCCATTAATTAATGAGACAGAGGAACCTGGTCTCCAGGAACCATATGGAGGTATTTTTTAATGTTCAGCCACCCAACCCCTGCCTGCACCCAGCCAGGAGCACTGGGAGTCACGGGAGTGGGGTGAGAATAGAGCCCAGTTTGTCTGCAGCTGCCCCACAAAGGGATGGACAGACAGACAGACACACACACCAGTCCCAGCACAGCCTGGGGGCTTGGATGCGGGCTCAAACCTCTCCTGAAGGGCTCATCCTGCTCAGAGCAGGTATGGGTGGGGAGGAACTGGGGCACGAGCACCCCAGGGCTTCTCACTGCCACAGCCTCAGAGCTGGGCAGTCGGACAGTTACCTCCTGCGAAAGGTAGGGCAGAACCTGCGCACAGATCCCATTGAGCCTCTTGACGATTTCAGCCTGGAGAGTGGGAGAAAAAAAAAGCAAACAGAGAGGAATGGCACGAGGGGACCCCACTGCACCCACCCCATCCCCCGCAATGGAAACACATGTGCTGGAGGGAGCCCAGTGTAAGTGTGGGGACAGCTCGCCCCCCAAATGCTTAAATAAATCAGTGCTGCCAACGGCAAAGAGCGAGTTCTCAATATTCTCTTCCCTCTCAGGGTCTCCAGCGTTCATTTAATGAAGTCAGGAGCAACCAGAGAGAAAATTTATTATAGACCCAGGTGGGCATGTGCTGAATTACATCCGCTGTGCCGATGCAGGCGGGCTGCTGCCATGACCTTCACTTTGCTGGGCATCCTCACCCCCCCTCCCTCATTACCCCCAGGGGCTGACATGGAGCACAGGGCCGGGGCAGCTCCTGCACCAAAGGCAGGCAGCAAATCAGGGCTGCATTAAAGCTTTTCGTCTGGGGAAGAGCTCAATTTCCAACCGTCCAAAGGAATGGGGGAAGAGGGACCTGGAGGGATTAGGCAAGCACTGACATGGGCTGGGAGATGGCAGTGAGGAGCTGTGGCTCAAATCCTGCAGCTCGGCCGAAAGATTTCCCTCCCAGGGCGATGGGATCGGAGGCTCCGAGTGCGTTTGCAGGGAGCAGAACGGTGCTAAGAGGCTTTGAGCTGAGCTGGGACGCACACAGATGACCATGACCGGGAGCTAAAGGAGCTCACGTTGTTAACAGCACAGGTAATTAGGCACTGGAGATACTTAACAGCTGAACCACCAGAAAGGGGAAGCAACAAACCCAGCCAGGCTGCAGCAGAGCCTCCACCACCAGGAGCTCAGTGCTGTCTGACCACATCTGCGGGATGGGGGACGCGGTCATCCCCTGCCACCCAGCACAGGCAGGTGTGCACCCAGAGCCAGAGTACCCCCAGGTGGGTCCCCTCCTTCAGGAGGGGTTTGCAAAGGCAGCTTTTTGCCAGGATGATTGATTCCATTATTTTCTTTTTCCCTCTCAGCAAGAAAAGACGTTTTTATAAGGTCAAGGGGTGGAAAAAATGCAAAGTCCTCCCCCCACGCCAGAGCTGGCGATCCCAAACGCAGCGCTGATGTTTGTCACCCTGAAATACCACCGAAGGGACAGAGGGCACCGCACGCAGCCCGCCCTCCCCCTCCCCGTACCTGTTTGTGCATTTCAATATTCAGCCCATAGGACATCTCGTAATACTGCAGAGCAGGGAAGAAGAGAACAAACAAACAGAGTCAGGTCTCCAGCGGGCAAATAAGCTCCATCCATCCGTGCCTTCCTACCTTTCCCTGCCTGCTCCAGCCTGGGTGGCACCTGGGAATAGCCCAGAGCCCACTCAACAGCACCACAGACCCCTGGCATTGCACTCTGCAGATCACTGCCCGGCCCTATGAGCTGTGCCTGGCCCATCTCCTAACACCCACGTGGCTGCTCCGGCAGCAAATGGAAGGACTCACTGCTGGGCTCCAGCTGCACACAGCTCCAGCTGTTTGGGAAGGAGCTGTGTGAAACACGCACACAAAAAAACCAGCCCCCCACACACACCAGCAACAGGCAGCTCCAGTGCAAGCTATTGGCAGGAGAAGCTGATTCCTGAGCCCTCCAAGAGCTGTCTGTAAGGCTGATTTGGGGACTCCTCCTTCATCTTTCCTCCTCTCCGTTCTTCCAAACAGGAAAGAAGATCCACATCTGTGCTCGCTTTGTTCTGAGAGGAGCACATCACTGCTGCTTTGACACCAATGCACCGCTCGTCTGCTCCCACACTGCTGCTCCTCTGCATCCTGCAGCCCGAGCACGGAGCAGGAGCCCCACGCTGCTCATTGCGGCTCGTCCGAGAAGCAGAGCAGCTCTGCACACAGACAGAGCCCTCTCCTTGTTCCCCATGCACTGGGCAGGACCCTCAGGTACTGAGATAGCAATTCTGGTGTTGTGAAAGGTTAAAAAAGATCCCCTGGCCTCCAGGCGTGGCTGTGTGAGTGTCCATGCTACATGGAATGAGCATTTATCAGTGAGAAATGGGCAGAATTAAGCAGCGGGCTCCTCCATGCACACAGACAGTGCTGAGCAGCTCTGTCCAGGTGAGAAGATCAGACCCACAAACAGCACAGGAGGACAGGAAGGCTCCACCATGCCTGGGTTTCAGTTTTTCCATCGACTTCTACATCTCCTCACCTCCTCCCAGGCAGCACAAGCAGACACCAGCTCCTCTTTACAAGAAGTACAGCATCCCATAAAAAAACACAGCTCTTTCCTGTAAGATTCCTCCTCGGGATCCAGCTGAACCTGCAGGGCACCAGCTCCGGAACCACTCCACCCCATCCTGCATCCCCATCCTGCTCTGCATCCCTTACAGCACCCCTATTCTTCATCCCTGCCCTGCATCCCTGTCCTGTACAGCATCCCCATTCTTCATCCCTGTCCTGTACAGCATCCCCACCCTGCACTGCATCCCTGTCCTGCATTGCACCCCCGTTCTTCATCCCTATCCTTCATCCCCGTCCTGTACAGCATCCCCATCCCGCTCTGCATCTCTGTCCTGCACCCCTGTCCTGCACTGCACCCCCATTCTTCGTCCCTGTCCTGCATCCCCGTCCTGTACAGCATCCCCATCCTGAACTGCACCCCCATTCTTTATCTCTGTCCTACATCCCCATCCTGCACTGCACCCCCATTCTTCATCCCCCTCCTGCATCCCTGCAACCCAGCACACGCAGCCCCGCGTGCGAGGAGCTCTGCGTGCAGGAACCCAGCAGCAGCACGGACACCTGCTCCCCACCCGTGCCCCCCACGCGCTGCCCCGCCGCTCCTCACCATGACGTAGTGACGCTGCATCTCCGATTTCTCGCTGGCGAGCTTGTCGCATTCCAACTTCAAGCTGCAAAGGCAGAAAGCGGTGAGAGAACCACGAGCAGGAGGGCAGGGGGTCGCATCCTGCGGGGTCCCATCCTGCTGCACACCCCGGTGCGGCTCAGCAAGCAGCCAGGCCCTGTTCTGGGGTAGCCCAGGTGCACCTCAAGCCTCCACAGTCATTGTTTTTCCCCTTTCCACCGGGCTCGTTGCACCCTTAAGAGCGAACACACTGCTCGCTGTGCTTTACTCAGCTCCCCAGCCCGGCAGCTGCAACCAGCATGTGCTGTGGTTTTATGTTTCAAACAAGAAACAGCTTCACCTCCACCAAACCTGCTGCTCCGCGAGCAGATCGAGTCCTGCAGCACTGGGGGGGGGGGGGGGGGGGAGCTGCACGATGCTGAGCCCGGGGAGGTGGGAGCAACGGGGATAGGGCAACGCGCGCTGAGCGATGGTTTGGTGCATGCGTGCAGCTACAACGCAAACAGCAAGAGCCCGTCGGCAGCCAGCTTTTGGGTCAGCAGAAGCCATTCCGCAGGCGGAAAAGCGGAAGCATTTGGCTTTAAGTGCTCCCTGCAGCATTCGCGATCCAAGAATGGCAGCCAGCGGGGAGAGGGGAGGAAAACTCCCAGCGAGAGGAGGGAGGGCTGGAGGAGCTGCGCACGGGAGGGCTGGCAAAGTGCGCGCTGCGATGGCTGAGCTGTGCACCGGGGGGGGAAGACCTGGTTGAGGGGGGGGGAAGATGGGGAAGAGCATTTTCATTCCAGAATCCCATCCTTTGGCTGACGGTGGACAGAGTGTTCTCCTGCTTGGATCGCAGCTTTTGGCCAAAGTGTGCGGCCAGGTCCCCTCCTGGTGCTCCACCAAAGAGATGGAACGCAGCAATGGGTGCACACCGGCCCCCCCCGGGATGCTCAGGGTGGGACCTGGAGGTGGTACCGGCCTGGGAAGGCCGTGTGCAGGGGGAAGCCCGGGCTGGGAGGGGAGGGCAGAGCGTTCTGCTGCACGGAGCCCATCTTTTGGCCACCGATGGGCCACGCTGTGTCCTGGTCCGCGTGGGGAAGCGATGCCAAAGCGGAGGATCCCATTGCTGGGTGCACAGCAGACCCCCCCGGGATGCTCAGGGTGGTGCCTGGAGGCGGTACCTGGCACGTACCTGTGGTACTGGGCCTGCAGGAGCTGGAACTCGTCCTTGATGCGGTCGCACGAGTCGGAGGTGGTGAACTTGAGCTGCTGCGGCAGGTGAGAGGAGCCCTTGAACAACATACACAGCGCTGCACACCCAATGGGGGGGGGGGGGGGGGGGGGGGGCCGCAGCGCTGCCCACCCCCCCCCACCGCAGCCTGCTGCCACCGGGACCGCCACCGCCCAAGGTCACCCGCTCCCCCCACTCCCGGTGGCTGCGGGCGGGGAGGGGGCGGCTCTCAGTGCTCCCCCCCTCCCCCCTCCTCGCTACACCCCCCCACTCCTTCCTTCCTTCCCTCCCTCCCCGCTTCCTTCCTTCCTTCCCCTCCTCCCGGTGCCGCCGTACCGAGTGTCGGCTTTGTGGAAACATCATGTCAGGCTGCAGCCCGGCCCACCGCACGCAGCGGTCCCCGCGCACCGCACCGCTCCGTTCCGTTCCTCCCCCTCCGCCTTTGTCCGCGCCGGGCCCGGCCCCGCGGCCGCCCCGCGCCGCTCTGCCCCGAGCCGCCGCCTATTGTCTAATGGCGGCTGCGATCCGCTCCGTCCTGCGGCTGCTCGGCACCACCTGCCGCCCCGCCGCCGCCTCCCCGGGCCGGGCGGGCCCACGGCCGTCCCCGCCCCCGCCGCGATCCGGGCGGTGCGGGGCGGTGCGGGGCGCGGAGCTGCTCTTCCCACCCCCCGCTCCCCCCCCCCCCCCCTTCTCTCCTCCCCCCCCCCCCCCCCCCCCTCCTCCCCGTCCTTCGCCAGCCATGATGCTCTGCCCCCCCCTCCTCTCCCCCCGACCGGTGCTCGGTCAGACCCCGCTCCGTGGGACCCTCTTGGGGTCTGCCCTGGGACGGAGAGCCCCGCACCTGCTGGGTCCGGTGGAGCGTGGTGGGATCAGGGAAGGGTTTAGGTTGGGGGGGACCTTAAAGATCATCCAGCTCTGCCGCTCTTGCAGCGGGCTGGGTGCCCCCATAGCCCCCCTCCCCACGCACACACGAGCTCAGGATGCCCAGAGCTTATCCACGCACGGGGCACCTCCAGGGATGGGGCACCCACAGCTCCCTGCAGCAGTGCTGGGGCCTCACCGCCTCTTGGCGAAGGATTTCTTCCTCACATCGAACCTAAATCTCCTCTCTTTCAGTTTAAAGCCATTCCCCCTCGTTCTATCGCTATCTCTCCTCCTGCTGCCTGTACACTCCCTCCAAGCAGTGCGAGGCCGCAGTGAGGACTCCCCAGAGCCAAACCCCCCCAGCTCCGTCAGCTGTCTCCATAGCAGAGGTGCTCCAGTGCTCAGAGCATCTTCAGGTCCCACTCCCACAGCCCCACATCCCTCCTGCGCTGTGGGTCCAAGCCTGGGCACAGCACTGCGGGTGGGACCTCATGAGGGCAGAGCACATGGGACATTTCCCCCCCCCCCCCCCCCAAATAAGTGCATCCCAAGTGGGGACTGCAGGACTGCCATGGGCCGCAGTGCTCCGGCTGTGACCTCCCAACCAATTCCTTATCCACCTCACTTGGCCCACCCTTCAAACCCCATATCTCTCCCATTTAGAGACAAGGGTGTGGCGTGGGGCCGTGCAAAGGCCTTGCTCAACTCCAGGCTGACAACGTGAGCTGCCCTTCCTCTGTCCACCAATGCCATCACCCACCAGGTGGGTCAGTCCCATCTGCCCTTGGAGAACTTGGCTATCAGCAAAGCCCCCTCCCCTTCTCCTTACGGCTCTTGGTGTGATGCTGCAGGATCTGAGCCCCTTGGCAATGTGGGGCTCACCATCACAATGCACCTTCACAGGGTGAGGCTCAATATCACAGTGCAGATCTCACCGTCACAGTGCGGGGCTCACCATCACAGTGCAGACCTCACCACCCCAGTGTGAGGCCCAAATTTTGAGCTGCCATGCCCCAGGGATCCCCAGGACAAAGCAGTGCCTCTTTGCTTTCCTTTGCTGGAAGAATCCGTGCCCAGAGCAGCACCGCGGCGGAGCACCATGGGCAGAGGCAGCGGTGCTCCAGTGCTGGTGAGCAGAGGAACGCTGCTGGATCCCTGCACAGCGAAAACAAGGAGCCAGGAGAAGGGCTGTGTGTGTGCACAGGGAGCCTTCGCCACTTTCAGCTGCTGCTCTCTGCCTATCTTTAAAAGTCGGTGCATTTTCTGATTAAAAATAAAACCTCGCACGTCATGACTCCAGCAATGAAGGCTGGGCTGTTGTGCTATTTATTTTTAAAGAGAACAATATAGCAGCTGAGTTATTGTGACAGCTCCTGCATACTGTGCGGGAGCTTTTTCCCTCCGACATCTCCATATTAGTGCAAACTGTGACAGCTTCCTGCCAAGGATGATTAACGGCGCGGGCAGGCTTTGTATCCCTGAAGGATGGGGGCTGCACAGTGGGGTGCCCCGCTCCCCGTTTTTAGTGCACTCCTGTTGGTTGCAAACCCCACAGAGTGCATGGGGGGCTCTTGGAGGCTCACGGTTGGGACGAGCAGACCGCGTTCCTGCAGCATGTCCCTGTGTTTTCTCTCCCACGTGATGGAGTGTTGCCCTGTGCAAAAGGTGCTGACCCCACAAGCAGGTGAAGGGAAGGAGCATCTCTGCCCTCCTTCAGCCCGTAACAGCACGCTGCTGCTCCCTTCCAAGTGGAAAATGAAACGTTCCTTTATTGGCTTTTATGTTGGCTACAAAATGTTCCATTTTATCTTTTTTTTTTTTTTTTTCTTCTTCTCTCCTTACTTTCTTCCAGGAAACACTCTAATTTATGGTATAATCTTGGCAAATCCCAGTCCTGGGGAACACAAATTCGCTTGTGCCCAGTAAATGGCACTTTAATGGGCTGTCTCCAGCTGGCCCGTGCTTCTGCCTCTGCAAAGAGAGGATTATAACCTTGCCCAAGCTGTGGGGCTGTGTGTGAGCAGGGATGGGGCATAGCAGTGGAGCAGCACGGCGTGCAGGGGGGTCCTGCTGGCAAAGGGGGCTCCGTGGGGCAGGGAAGGGGCTCTGAGGATCCCAAGCCAAGCAATGTAACAAAGCTGCCAAAAAGAAACCCTTTTAATGGAGAGGCTTTGAAAATTATTCTGATATTATGTCCCACTCCGACACCGGCACGCGGAGAAGGGCTGCAAAGACGCTTTCTTCTCTGGACGCGCGGTGAAGATCACGCTGCCGATGCAATGGAAACGCAGACTCTACCACCCTACTTTTATCCTAGGAGGAATGAAAGTCTCTTTCAGTTGGAATCAAAGAGGAAGGCCCAGCAGCAGTTCAGGCCCCAAGACAAGGAATGCTTCTTGCATTTTTCCACTCCTGAGCCCTGAAGCCTCGAGCTGAACGCGTCCACCAGCACTGTATCCCCCAGCACACTCCCCAAACCCGCTCCCCCATTTCACACTGATGCTCCAAGGAAGGTCCCATCAAACATTTCTGCCCTCTTTGATCTCCCCTGATCAGGAACAACCAGGCTGCGTGCCTCCAGGTGGCTGCTGTGCCCTTTGTTTTTGCTGCAGAATGATTAGGGATAATTAGCATCCTTTTTAGCAGCTGAGGTGCAAGAAATGCTTCACGCTCCCTCCCCTCGCAGGAAAAGGGGTTTTGCAGCTGAGGTGTGAGGAGGAAGCATGTGGCCTGGAATCGCTGCTCCCAAGCAAGCACTGCAACAGCACCGAGCTCCAGCAAAGGCAGATAACCTCCACGCAGACTCTACATCTCTTCCCTGCTGCCCTCGTGCAGGATCAGTGCCCACTGAGTGCACGGGAGAGCCGACAAATGAGTATTTGCAGCAGCGTCACACACGCGGGAGACGGATTACCACATCCTCGAGTGTCTGCCTACACTCAGCTTGTTCAGCAGCACCGCATTCCAGGTAGGGAAAACATTTCTTCCTGACCTCAATTTATGACAAAACACTGAAGCATGGGGCTGGATTGATTGCACGAGGAGATTGTGTCTTAGGAGCTCGTGTGAACGCTGCAGCAGCTGTGCTAATTCATCATTCCTTTATTTATGAAATCCGTGTGCAGGTTGAGTGCAATTAAATGATGTGCTTTGGGATCCTAGGAGATGAAAGGATCATGGTAAACGTAGGTTTGTTATCCTGATTTACCGTGTGCTGAGCCCACCTACAAAAGCCACGGCAAGCCAGATGCAAAACATACGGTTTT
This sequence comes from Oreortyx pictus, assembly GCA_036925125.1. NCBI lineage: Eukaryota > Metazoa > Chordata > Aves > Galliformes > Odontophoridae > Oreortyx > Oreortyx pictus. Next base: position 2,408,150 of record JAUPFR010000027.1, read on the forward strand.
AAAACCAAATCCAGCACTGGCTGTCACCAGCTGCGTGTTTGATCCGGGCTCCTTTCCCCCTCTTCCCAGAGAACTCAAACCTCCTAGTGACATCTCCCTGTGACAGGCGACTGAACAGCTTGCAAAAATAATTTGGGGAGGGGGAGATGCTGAAACATCTGGCGCCTGTGTGGCACTTCTGCTTGCAGTGCTCAGGCTGTAGGTAAGCCCAGCTCAGGGCCTCCAGGGCAGTGCTGTGAGTGATGCAGCACGAGGAAGGGGACGGCAGAGCTGATGGAGGGGGTCTTGGCTAATGCAGCATGGTGGGCAGGGGGCTGGCATGGCAGCTGGCACGGCGTGCTGCTCAGACTGCTGGAGGAAGGGCCGTGACCTGTTCCAGGGTGGTGCAAGCTGCTGCTGCTCCCCAGGCCCTGGATGCTGTCCTTTTGCAGCACTGTGCGGGGATGCTGCCCATATCAGGATGCTACTCCCTGGATGCCATCCATCCCAGCGCTGTGATGGGGATGTTGTCCCTTTGCAGCACTCTGTAGGGATGCTGTTATAGGGATGCTGTTCCCCAGGCCCTGGATGCCATTGATCCCAACACCACAATGGGAATTCTGCTCCCCAGGCCCTGGATGCCATCCATCCCAGCTGTGTGATGGGGATGCAGTCCCTTCGCTGCGCTCTAAATGGGATTCTGCCCCCCAGGGCTCTGGATAGCATCCATCTCAGCTCTTGTGATGGCGATGCCACTCCCCAGGCTCTGGGTGCCATCCGTCCCCGCTGTGTGATGGGGATGCCGTCCCTTCACTACGCTCTAATGGGGACTTTGCTCCTCGAGGCTCTGGACGCCATCCATCCCAGCTCTGTGAAGGGAATGCTGTCCCTATGCATCCCTATAACGCGATGCCGCTCCCCAGCCCCGGCTGCCGTCCATCCCGGCTGCTCGTACACAGCTCAGGGTCGGACCGCGGGCGCAGCACTGCTGCCCTCTGCCGGCTCCTCCGCCCCGCTCCGCCCGGTCTCGGTTTCGGTCTCGGTTTCGGTCTCGGACCCGCCCCGACCGGCGGCGGTTCCCGTGCCCGTCCGTTGCACGGGTCGGGTCGGGCTCTGTTGGGATCCGGCGTTGCTCCTCCGCTCGCAGCCGCCTCCCGCTTTGGGAAATGAGATGGCAGCCAAACCCCGGGCTGCATTTCCCGACCCTCCGGGAGAGAGAAACCTTCCGCTGCCCCGACAGAAAATGTCGCCCCGGGGGATCTGTAGCCCTGCACCATCGCTGCAGCTCTGCTGCTGACAGCTCGGCTGGGAGGTGAACTGTAGCATCTCGATCCGAAGCTTTAAATGGATAAATAATAATAAATAATAAAATACTGATAGTGGGAGGAGATGTGAGGGCTGAATGCTCAGACATCCGTGCTTCTTGGTCCCAGCACATCACGAGGCATGCCAGGGAAACGTGCACCCGAGGGTCTGCCTTGAGTGCTGGGAGGTAGCAGAGACAAGAGGTGACGGCCCTAAGTTGTGCCGGGGGGGATACAGGCTGAGCATCAGCAGCAATTCATCCTCAGAGAGAGTATAAATTGCTGCCCAGGGGGGTGGTGCGGTCACCACCACCAGAGGTGTCCAAGAACTGTGGCACTGAGGGATGTGGTCGGTGGGCATGGTGGGCTGGGGTGGGATTTGGTGATCTTAGAGGGCTTTTCCAACCTTAGTTATTCTGTAATTCTGTACTGCTATGTGCCTGACTGAGCCAGGGATCGGTGCTTACTCCTGTTACAGAGAGAGCATCCTCCTGGTTGGCTGCAAGCTGCTTTCTTAAGCCATGCAACCTTCCCTCTGTTAAGTTGCTGATTGAGCAGCTGCAGCAAAATGCAGCTGGGATGTCCCTGCTCCGTTCCTCTCATGCAGAACTAAAAAGCACCTAAGAAATGGGGCCAGGAAAGAAAAAAGGGAATGGGACTTGGAGGTGCTTGCATCCTGACGGCCCCCGTGATGGAATTTCCTTTACGAGGGTCGGGACCTTCCTCTGTAAATGCTGCAAATAGGGGCCAGGAAGATAATTGCTCCGATCACCTCTGCTAGCTACTCAGGATCAATCTGCTGGGAAATCCTTCTCAATAAATTATTTGTGCAGAACTCAAGAAGCCACAGAAAACCACAAGGATCCCACGCCCTTGCCAGTCTGCTGGAAAACAGAGGCAGGACGGAGCAGATGGGCAGGAATGTCCCTGCTCAGGCAAGCAGCTCTGGTCAGAAGCCAGCAGCAAAGCACGGAGCGCAGCAGGAATGGCCTGGAAGGAGCTGTCGCACTGACAGCAGTGGTTGTGGTGGGCTGGCAGGGAGAGAAAGGCAAGGAACCTGAAGCGTGCAGGCACAGCGATGCACGTGGGGCAGCGACACGAAGACTGGGGATGGGGATGTGTGCAGCACACCAGCAGCCAGGCTGACGGAGATCCCGGTTCTCAACACTTTAGGAGAGTTTCTCAGTATTGAAACCAAAAGGGTGGGAGCAAGCGGGCTGCCGTTCCCTAGGAGCAGAGTTTTCCGCTGATGGTTTGAGCAGGATCCGCCAGAGCGGGTGTAACAACCACGCAGTGGGTCCAGGGGATGGACGTCGATGATGTTTCTTTTCTTTCTCTCTTTTTGGCAAACTGTGGCAACTCCTACAGCACCTCTCACGCTGTGGAAGTGCTCAGGGGAAGGCGAGCAGGGCTGCAGCCCGCAGCGCGTCCCCGGGACACGGGGAGCAGCTCAGCGCCTCAGCCCGAGCGCTGGGAGCGCCGTAGGAACCCCAGCCCTCAATCTGAGCTCATAGGAACCCCAACCTTCAATCTGAGCTCATAGGAACCCCAGCCCTCAATCTGAGCTCATAGGAACCCCGGCCCTCAATCTGAGCTCATAGGAACCCCAACCTTCAATCTGAGCTCATAGGAACCCCAGCCCTCAATCTGAGCTCATAGGAACCCCGGCCCTCAATCTGAGCTCATAGGAACCCCAACCTTCAATCTGAGCTCATAGGAACCCCAGCCCTCAATCTGAGCTCATAGGAACCCCAACCTTCAATCTGAGCTCATAGGAACCCCAACCTTCAATCTGAGCTCATAGGAACCCCAGCCCTCAATCTGAGCTCATAGGAACCCCAACCTTCAATCTGAGCTCATAGGAACCCCAACCTTCAATCTGAGCTCATAGGAACCCCAGCCCTCAATCTGAGCTCATAGGAACCCCAACCTTCAATCTGAGCTCATAGGAACCCCAGCCCTCAATCTGAGCTCATAGGAACCCCAACCTTCAATCTGAGCTCATAGGAACCCCAGCCCTCAATCTGAGCTCATAGGAACCCCAACCTTCAATCTGAGCTCATAGGAACCCCAACCTTCAATCTGAGCTCATAGGAACCCCAGCCCTCAATCTGAGCTCATAGGAACCCCAACCTTCAATCTGAGCTCATAGCAACCCCAACCCTCAATCTGAGCTCATAGGAACCCCAACCTTCAATCTGAGCTCATAGGAACCCCAACCTTCAATCTGAGCTCATAGGAACCCCAGCCCTCAATCTGAGCTCATAGGAACCCCGGCCCTCAATCTGAGCTCATAGGAACCCCAACCTTCAATCTGAGCTCATAGGAACCCCAGCCCTCAATCTGAGCTCATAGGAACCCCAACCTTCAATCTGAGCTCATAGGAACCCCAACCTTCAATCTGAGCTCATAGGAACCCCAGCCCTCAATCTGAGCTCATAGGAACCCCAACCTTCAATCTGAGCTCATAGGAACCCCAACCTTCAATCTGAGCTCATAGGAACCTCAGCCCTCAATCTGAGCTCATAGGACGCTGTGACTTGGGCTCTGGGTGTCCCTATAGGATAACCCTCAGCTGCCGGAGCACCGCGCGCACCTCCGCGGAGCGGTTACAAAGCGGACGCGTTCCTCCGTCGGGCATCGGTCAGAGCGAGGCCCGGAGGTGAAAGGGCGAGCGGCGGCGAGAGCACTGCGGGAATGGGCGCAAATGGAGCCCGACCGTTCCGCCGTACGGGCAGCGCCCGGGGGAGCGGCGAGTGGCGGCTGCGGCGCGCATCAACGCCCCGAACAGCGCGGTCACGGCGGCGGCACCGGGCGGGGGGGGGGAGGGGGGGGGGGGGGGGGGCTGCCGCAGGGCCGCACCATGGCCGCCGGTCCTCCGCCGTCCCACAATGCCCCGCGGTGCCGCCCCGCCCTGGGAACGCGCGTCGCAAGCCCCGCCCGCTGCGCGGCCAACCAAACCTGCTCTCCGGTCGGCGCGGAGCCCCGCCCACCCGCGGGGGGGGAAAGCCCCGCCCCTCCGCGCCACGCGCCGTCCCATTGGCTGCGGGGGCCGTCGGTCAGCGCTTGTTTTCGGCGGCAGTGGGTTGGGGTGCGCCGGCTGCTCGCTGGCTCGGCGGGGCCGTGCGCGGAGGGAGCGGCGGGCGGGGGCAGCGCGCTGAGGTGCCGGCGGCGGCGCTGCTAGGCCCGGCCGCTGGGGACGGGTCGAGGCCGGGCCGGGCCGGGCGGGCGCCGGGGAGGGAGGGTGGGGAAGGGAAGGGGCGGCGGGGCCGGGCCGGGCCGGGGGGTCCCGGCCGCGCGGAGAACGGTGATTGTCGCCGGGCGGACGGGAGCGTCCCGGCGGCGGCGGCGGGACCATGACTCTGGAGTCCATGATGGCTTGTTGCCTGAGCGACGAGGTGAAGGAGTCGAAACGCATCAACGCGGAGATCGAGAAGCAGCTGCGGAGGGACAAACGCGACGCGCGGCGCGAGCTGAAGCTGCTGCTGCTGGGTGAGGGGCGGCGGGCACGGCGGGCGGGGCGGGCTCCGCGGGGCCGCCCTTTGTTCCGAGCGGTGGATGCGGTTCTGTGGGTGAAAAAAAAGATGGAAAATCGGTGTTGACAGCGGGAGGAGGGGAGAGGGGATCGGGATCGGGGTAGGGATGAGGGGATGGGGGATAGGGAGAGGGAGAGGGAATGGGGGAGAAGGAATGGGGGAGTGGAGAGGGGATGGGGGATAGGGAGAAGGGATGGGGAGAGGGGATGGGGGATAGGGAGAGGGGATGGGGGATAGGGGGATGGGAAGAAGGATGGGGAATGGGAATGGGGGATAGGGAAAAGGAATTGGAGAGAGGGGATGGGGATGGAGGTAGGGGATGGGGAGAAGGGATGGGGAATAGGGAGAAGGAATGGGAGGAGGGGATGGGGAATAGGGAGAAGGAATGGGAGGAGGGGATGGGGAATAGGGAGAAGGAATGGGAGGAGGGGATGGGGAATAGAGATAGGGGATGTGGAGAGGGAATGGGGATAGGCAGTGGGGAGTGGGGATGGGGAATGGGGAGACAGAGAAGGAATGGGGGAGATAGCGATAGAGAGAAGGAATGGGGGAGAGGGGATGGAGAATAGGAATGGGGGAGAGGGGATTTGGAGGGTAGGGAGAAGGAATGGAGATAGGAGATGGAGAATGGGAGTGGGGGATAGGGCCGCTTCCACATGCACGCGAAAAATGGGCTGTGGGGAAGTGTGAGACGGTGGGGGGCTGCCCTGGGGGAGGTGCCCTGCAGCAAAGCCACGGGGACACGGAGCGGTGGAGGAGGAAATGGCCGTGAGCTGGGGATGGGGCGGTGTGTCTGGCTGGCGGCTCCGGGGTGGGTGAGTTTCGTAGGTAAATGGCTGTGGGAGCATCCGTTGGGCTCTCGGCCATGTGTGCCTTCCTCTGGTGCACGGAGCAGTGCTCACATCCCGGGAGCCCCGAAGGAGGCGCGGGTGGTCGCTGTCCATGGGCAGTGTGTCTGTGTCCTGCCTGCTGCTGGAGTGCTGCCTGGCTTCCAGCAGGAAACAGGAAAGGGAATGTGATGGTTGGAGCCACTCGCTTGGGGTCTGCTGCGAGGCACAGGTGAAGGATGAGGTGCATCGTGGTGGTGGAGTGAACTTAAAGCTTTGCATCGGCTCCGCGAGGCCAGGGCTGCCCCGTCCTCAGGATGGCAGGGTCTTTGTAGGGTGGGCATTGCTTTGGGTGCTGGCTCAGTTTCTGGCAGTGGGGGACGGCCTGGTGCTGTCACGCTTCCTTAAAGCGGTCCCAAAGAAGCAGTTGTTTCAAAATAGGTTGGAGCTATAGGCTAGATCTGGGTTAAGAGGATCCCACTGGATCTAAAGATTGCACTTCAGAGAAGAAAGGGAAGATGCTCAAAAAACTTTTTTTTTTTTTTTAATATATATATTTTTTCAGCATCAGGTTTGCAAACAAACCAACCAAAGAAGACCTCCCCCAAAATGACACGGGAGCATTGCTTACCCGGCAACAACCGGTTTTGGAGCATGGTTAGGGAGGTGAAGCCCTTCGTGGTGTTTGCTTTCAGTGGGTGCAGCCCTGCACATCACCCACCTTGAGCTGTTGCACGCCATGGGCGTTCCGTCTCCTTAATGCAGCCGCTGCTGGTGTGGATTTCTTTGTCTTGGTGTGAGGTGGAGGTCTTCCATGCACGGATATTTGCAAGAGGGCTTTTCCCAGCGCCACGCATCTCGTGTGAGGAGGGAGTTTCCGTGTTGAGAAGCAGTGATGGTCTTTCTTCTATCTTAGGGACTTGCAGTGAAGAGTAACACTGCTGTTCAGTGGTTAACCCAGCAATGAGAGGTTTTTATTTCAAGATATTGGACGTTGCCCTTTTGTGTAAGGTCATCGTTGGCCTTTTTTTTTCCACTGGGGTGGCAACAGGGGGGAGAATACTCCGGTGCACAAGTTCCCATGGGATCGCTGCTCATTGAGCATCGGGACAGCGTTGGTTGGGCGTACAGACACCTGGGGGGCATCGATGACGGGTGGGGAGCAGTGCAGCTTCCACGTGTTGAGAGGAGGCACGGCGAGCTCTGCTCCTGCCATACAAGAAGGATTTCTGTGCTCGTTGTGCGGGAGGCGGCGCTCGGCAGAGCTGCTGACGCTGTGCCGGTGCGCTGTGTTATCGATGGCCCCACACGAAAACAGGAGGCAGCTTTAAAAAAGCAAAACCGACCCCCCCCCTCCCCACACACACATAATGGTATTAACACAGACGATGATGGAGCAGCAGGAAGGATCTGTCCGCGAGCAGCCCGGCTCGGAGCAGGTGAATGCCGCCGAGGTTTGCCTCGTGTTTTCACTATCAGAATGCTTTTTTCTCTCCTCCCTTCTGGTCGCTGTGGTAAGAGGCGAGGAAGTCTTTCTCACCGCAGTGCACCTAACCACAGAATATTTCGGTTTCCAGTTTTCCCCCCCTGTTTGCAGCGGCTTTCTGTTTGAGATGGAGTCGGCTTGCAGTGGTGATGGTGTTTGTGATGTTAATTTCTTTAACTGCGCCGACCAAAAAAAAAAAACAAAAAACCTCTGTCTGTTGGTGGAGATGGGGGAGAGTTTGCCTGTTTATTTTAAACACGCTGCTTCTATTTATACGCTCGCTGCTTTTATTTGGGCTTATTTATTTGTTTGCCTTTTTAGCCCGGCGCTGGGAGCGTGAGTAATTGGGAATGTGCTGGTGAGCACTGCTATGAGTGAGATCCTGAGATCCTGCCTTGGTGTGCCCAGCTCTGCTGGGATGGGTGGAGCTGGGGCGAAGGCATGGGCTCTGCTGGCACGTGCACTTGTAGCCAGAGATCCAAAGGGTTGGTCGCTTAATGAGATGAGTGTTAATTGGGGGACCACCTCGTTTGGGTTGCACGTCCCGCATCTCGATGGACGGTTTTGGAGGTGGACAGTTTTGGAGGTGCTTCATGCTCGGGCTGTTGGCTGTGGGGTGGAGTGTGGTGGTGCGCTCAGCACGCCCTGTGTGTCCCTTCCTCAGAACGTTCCGTGTCTGTGTGGAGTGGGACTTGCTGGGCTCTTCCCATGAGGCCAGCAGATCTGGAATACAACAAGCCCGCGCTGGGGCTCGAGCCTTTTACCTGCTGACGTTTGTTCCTTTCAACTTCCTACTGTCTTCTTATGTAAGCTGTTGGCTTTCCCGGCTTCACCATCGCTTTTCTGGGGCCATAAACGTAGGAGTGCTCGGAGCTGCCCAGCTGACTGCAGGAAGCGCTGTCCTGCCCTCCCATCTGCTCTTAGGACCCAGCTCCTCCAGGGCACTAAACACGTGCAATAAGGAACCAGCAGCCTGCTGGGGAGCAGAGCGCGGGCAGCTGTGAGCAACATCCGACTTTGCTCTGCCTGTCAGGTGCTATGTTTAACTCTGTTGTATCCAAAGGCTGCGAGTGGTGCTGGAGGTTTTGAGGTGGGAAGGGGTGCAGGGTGCAGCCCCACAGTGCGATCCCATCGTGCAGCCCCACAGTGCTGAACGTGGCAGCTCAGCCATGAGGATTTCCATTTCAGTCCTGAGCAGCAGACGCCGTTTCGTGGTAGCTCGAGTTCCCAGGCAGATGCAGTGCCTGCGTCGTTGGTGGCAGACGGATGAGCGATTCCTCGAGCTCTGCTCTCCCTTAGGGCTGTTCTGCTGCTGCGTGCTGCTCTCATCCACAAGCGATGCATTGTCTGCAGGGGAAGGAGCTCTCGGTGGAAGCGGTGCTCCTTGCTGCCTCTGCCATCCCACCGCGGTCGTGTCCGGCTGCCGAGCATCCCGGAGTACCTGGGAGCAGCTCAGGTGTGACGGCGCGGGGCCCTTTGACGCAGGACGGGGGGGAGTGGCTGTAACGTGAGATTTGGAGTAAGCACAGGACAAGATGTCCACCCAGGGCTGAGCAGGAGCGTCCGGGCCGTCCTCTGGAGCTGCGGGGCAGCGCTGGGGGAGCGGTTGGACAGACAGCGAGCACGGTAGGATTTGGGGGTTCTCTGTGCCAAGCCCTTCTTGCAGTGGGCACTAATGCTCTCTCTTGCGTTCTGTAGGCACTGGGGAGAGTGGAAAAAGCACGTTCATTAAGCAAATGCGTATCATTCATGGCTCAGGCTACTCTGAAGAGGACAAAAAAGGTTTTACCAAGCTGGTATATCAAAACATCTTCACTGCCATGCAGTCCATGATCAGGGCCATGGAAACCCTGAAGATTCTGTACAAATACGAACAGAACAAGGTAAGTTTCTCAGAATTTCTGCTCATTTTAAGGTAATGGGAATAGAGGTGTTTGGCTTCCAGGCTCCTGTGTGCTTGAGCCCTTCCAATTGCAACCTCAACCTCCGTCAACTCTTCCCTGCATTATTTCTTTCTTTAATGTGCTTAAGGACGGCTTTTTATGACGTTCTGTGATCTCTGACTCCATCTGCTGCCTTCGCTTGGGGGCTGGAGCAGCCTTCCACCTGGAGGAAGGAATCCTTACAGTGCTCTGTCTGCATGAAGCTGTGCTCGGGTTGGTTTGCACACCCTGGTGAATGGGGGAGTGAGGAATTGGAGCTCGATCCAGGAAAGGGGCTCTGTGAGCTTATGTCACAGGTTCAGTGTTGTTGATTGTGCTTTATTTCCTCTGGATGGTCACACCTGAACGCTTTTATTACTACTCCTGCCAGCTATCAATCTTTATGATAAGTGTTGACTAAAGGTGCTGCCTTTCTTGAAGGGTTTTGGTCTCAGCCTCTGCTTGAATCACAGGTCTGCTGTTTGCCTGCACCTATCTTGGCTCCAGGGATAATCTTTTTCAGTTAACTCTGCTCTAACGTTGCAGTTATTTAGGGAAGGGGGGTCCTGTTCAGGCTGCCCCAAGAAATTAGGTTTCCCAGCATTTTGCTTCCTTAATGCTCGTAATGCGTGGTGTAGCATCTCAGAGCAGTCGTGTTTTATCCGTTCTGTCTCGCAGCGATGCAGAGCTGATGTTGGTCACCTGTTTGTAGGGACTGCATATCCTTTGTGCCTTCAGAGAAGGGAGCCCACCTTGAGGCTGCAGCTGACTTCTACATATAGCCATTTGTGCTGTTTGGCTTTGCTTTTTATTTTTCTTGATGTAGGGAAAAAAAAAAAAAAGCCAACAACCCACCAAACCCTCTCTGTGACAAACAAACCAAGACTTCAGACAGCAGCGTGGTGTAGGTAGCATCCTCGTGGGCACTGTGGGTTGTGATGCTCTTAGGTTCTGGGTCTTCCTGTGCTTACAGACTGTAAATGGGGGTTTTCAGTTCCTCTCTTGGAAGGGGCTGTGCCTGAAGGACACTACACCAATGCCTCTGTTCCTGTAAGTCATAAGGAGAGGGCTCAGTTCACCTGAGAGTTATTTTGCTTTTCCATCTTCAGGCCAACGCAGTCCTGATCCGGGAAGTGGATGTAGAAAAGGTCATGACGTTTGAGCAGCCCTACGTAAGTGCAATTAAAACCTTGTGGAATGACCCTGGGATACAGGAGTGTTATGACAGAAGAAGAGAATATCAACTGTCCGATTCAGCTAAATAGTAAGTTGTCCTCCACTGTGCGTGGTGGTGATGCTGTATCAAATGAAAACTCCAGTTTCTTATTTATTGAGTTGCAGAGTACACGAATGCTGCAGTGGATTCCATTAAATATTGTTATTGTCATTGGGGTGGGCGAGTCTTGTTAGTGCTTTAGACGAGCTACCTGGCTACGTGTGTTGGGATAAAGCCCACAAGCCAGCAGTTTGCCTCTACCAGCTCGATAGTGCTGGCTGTTGGTAGTTGTGAGTGTTTTTAATGTGGCTGCAGGAAGGCCTGGAGCTTTGCAGGGGAAGGGGGAAGCTCCGTTTTTTTGGGGACAGATTCAGACTGAAGATTTCTTAGTTTGCTGCTTCTCCTGTGGGATTGAGGTGTTCTGGTGGGTGATGAAGGTGCTCGCAGATCTGCTTTTAGGTACAGGTGAGGCTAGAATCTCTGCTTGGTGCCACCTTTGTGGCCCTGGCTCGTGAGCAGTGAAGTATTGCTTGTTTTCTCTCCGCATTTCCCTCTGGCCTTAGAGTTGTACGTGAATATTCGACTCGTGGATTGACAAAATCTGAGTGCAGAGAAATGAGGGCTTTTCCACCTCTGCCTGCTAACATGGATTCCTCTGTGGTAGAAAGCCTCCAGTGAAGCCTGATTCTGAAACAGAAGCATCTGCTGTGTTGAACAGCCTCTGTAGTAAAGCTGCTTTCCACACAGCTACACAGAGTCGTCCTTAATGTGTCTGTTTGTCCTCCAGAGGGGATGGCTCCTCACTTCGTGTTTCCCAGGGATACATTTCGATGTTCTTCATGTCACATTTCAAACCCCTCAGGTCGCTTTCTCATTAGCGAAGGGAGGACTGAACGTGGCAGTGCTTAAACCTGTATATTTGTGCTGCAGCCTAAGGCAGTGCTTGTTTTGTTTTTTGTTTCCACGGTGCTTCTTGCAGCTATCTGAGCGACGTGGATCGTATCGCCACTCCAGGATATCTACCAACTCAGCAAGATGTGCTACGGGTTCGAGTTCCTACGACCGGTATCATAGAGTACCCCTTTGACCTAGAGAATATTATCTTCAGGTACTGAGGGTGTATTCGTGTTACAGCTGAACTGAGAGTGATTCAGATTTGGGAAGGATGGGTTCTGCATTGCTTCAGAGTGTCCAGCTGCTGAGTGGCGAGGCTGTGAGTGGGTGTGTGCGCTGTGATGTTGTGAAGGATCTGCTGCCAGGGGATGAGGCCGTGTTTTATCTTAAAGGAAAGCTCCAGGAGGAAGCGCTGGCCATCAGGAAACAGGACCTGCTGAGGTGGAGGCTCGCGGGGCTGCTGAGCTGCTGGTAGCCCCACCAGTCTGGGGGGGGGGAGGGGGGATGTGCTGTGTGTGACACTTGGCTTGAAGTGGATTTGCCTTGGAGAGTGCGTTGCTTGAGCAACTTTGACTGTTTGTTTCTCCTTTGAAAAGAGAGTGTCTCTTGTGGATGATGCCCTCAGAGATGGTTTTCTGTGCCCTCAGCACTCGCTGCCTCTGCTGCAGCAATATGTGGTTAAGCCAGGAAATGAGCATGGCATATGAGGGCACAATGACATGCAAAAGCAATTTTCCTCCCTGCTTCTCTGCTACTGCTTGCCATCTCCACCACAGCACTGCCATTTCAGCAGAGGAATAAAGCCTGCATCCCAGCTCTGAGTCCATTCAATTACACGTGGACCAGAATTACTCTGTTTGGTCAGCTGAGCTGTGAGATGGGTGCAGGTTTTTAGCAGAGCTGTGGGGGTTGGTGCTGCTGTGTTGAACTTCAGGTCTCACCAAGTCAGTGTAGCATGCTGTACAGGTGGCACTCAGAGCTGAGGAGCCAGGACAGGGCATGTCCTAAGGTTTTGTTTCCAAAGCGTGCTCTGTGAGACATTCAGAGGCAAGTGGGTGTGGAAACAAAAAGAGTCTTGTTGGACAGGGCAGAGTTCTGAAGGACAGCTAAGTAACAAACCAGAGTAAAGCACAGCTACAGCAGCCGTGCTGATATTTGGGTTCTGAATGTAATACACTCACCGCCATCTTCTCCACTTTCTGAAGTGGGATATTTTGCCAACTGGATGGCTTTGTTAGCAATCCCATGTTGTTATGTCCCCACGCTGGGTTATCCTGAATGGTGGAGTGGCATTTGTTCTCTTTGCATGCTGGTCCTCTGCATTCAGATGGAGAATTGCAGCTATTTTGTGTTCTTCTCTTCCTCAGAATGGTGGATGTTGGAGGGCAGAGATCAGAACGGAGGAAGTGGATCCACTGCTTTGAAAATGTGACTTCTATCATGTTTTTAGTAGCACTTAGTGAATATGACCAAGTTCTGGTGGAGTCTGATAATGAGGTAAGCCGAAGGGAGGAGCCCTGCAGGGGGTGGTGGGGAAGGAAGGATGTCTGTTTGCCTTCTGGGAGGCTGCTAACAAAGTGCTTGGTGCCAAGCTGGGCTAGTAAGAATAGCTGGCCTTCAGCTCTTCCTATTGTGAAGAGAACGTGAGCCTCAGTGGATCACGGTGTCCCTGGGAATGGAGAATGCGTCGTAGGTTCAAATTGTCTGTGCTTCTCAAATAGTGCAGAAATAGCCTGAAATTGCTGAGCCCTGTGTGTCTCGGAAGACACTGTGCAATTTGAAAGGATGCTCTCAAATTTCCCTATTCCTGCTTTCCTCTTTTCTTCCCTCCAATCGCTTTGTGCTGTGGCTGTTGTTCTCTCGGTGCCTGGACTCTGAAAATGCCGTACTCCGTTTTTATACCTGCTAAAAGTAATGCCCTGAGGTGAAAGCAGGTATGGTTTTGTCTCACAGCGATGAAAACATGCAGTAGCTCACACAGTACCGTGGTCTGTTCTCTAAAATGGCTGTGCAAAGTATGAAATGACTTGTAAAAGTCTTTGATATTAATGACTTGCCAATCAAATGAGGCTTGAGTTCGCCAGACTTTGCATTTGCTTTCCATTCACCTGCTCTGCTTGAGGCAGCACTTACCTGGGGCCGAAGTGTTCTGTGTGCAGTTAGTTGGATGCAGCTGTGCCCACATGTGCAGGCAGCAAAGGGCACTTTAATCGTTGTCTTCACAAACTGCTTTCTCGTTGCAGAACCGGATGGAGGAGAGTAAAGCTCTCTTCCGAACCATTATCACTTATCCCTGGTTCCAAAATTCATCGGTTATCCTCTTCCTGAACAAGAAAGATCTGTTGGAAGACAAGATCCTGTACTCCCATCTTGTTGACTATTTTCCAGAGTTCGATGGTGAGTGGTTCTGATGGAGGAACACTGCGTTCGGAAGGAGGGGAGAGGGGTTGGTTTGGTTGGATTCTCTTTTAAAGAAAACTCAAAGCCAGAGGTTGGGGGAAAAGCTCTTTAATTTCAAAGGGAATCCCTGCTGCAATGAGAAAATGTCATGAAGATGTCCTGATCTTACTTGGCTAATGAGAATCTAGCTGAATGAACAAACAGTGAACCTTTCCCGGAGGATGAGATAAAAAGGATTTTCCCTACGCAGTCATTTAGTGCTTTAAAATGCATCAAGTCAGTCTTTCTTACCTGGATTCCTGTGCATGTGATCTGTTTTACCAATGCCCTGGTGTGCTGGGCATTTTAAGGCAGGTTCAGTTCTGAGAACCTGACTGCTCTGACAGCCAGGCTGCTCGCACATCAGTGCTAATGAGCTCAGGTAGCGTTCAGTCCTCAGTGAGATGCCACCTGGGTTGTGGAAGAGTAATACCTGCGTGGAACAGACGAAGTCCCACCTGAAGCATTGTTCGTCAGCCAAAGTAGCACGGCACTTCCAGCTCTGCACTTGAGTGCATTCAGAGTTGTCTGGTAGCACATCAGCGCGGGGCTGAACGCGGTGGGCAGTGAGGTCGGGCAGCGCGCTCCTTTCCACGCTGTCATGTGCTGACTGTTGTCATGCACGTTCCAAAATGCGTGGAAGGAAGAAGTGCAGTTTGGCAAACTGAGTGCTTGCTGCTTCTAAACCACAAGTGAGGTCTGTTCTCGCCGGTTGTCCTCCTGCTCTGGGAGTCTCATGCCCCCTGCTGTCAGAGAGCACTCTGAAGCCAGCAGTTTGCATTTCTGTGGATGCAGGGGTCAGACAGCAGTGTTTGAGCAGAGTGCAACAGCTGGAGCCCAGGTAGCAGTGTCAGAGCACCACGTGCTGTCCCCTTTCATCTGAGTCAGGGCTGTGGGAGCTCTGCGAGTGGGAGGGAGCCCATCAGACCACGTCCCAAGAGCTGCTCCTGAGAGCAGAACACCAGCACGGTGACTCAGAGGAGGTGACTTTTCCTAAGGAGCTCTCACCTCTGCAGTAAGTAGAGGCAGGAGTTCCAGTTTCGGGCTCCTTTGAGTTAACGGGGTGGTGAGGATGGACTGAGGAGCTGGTGGAAGGTGATCTTTGTTTGTGGAGCATACACCGCATCCTCGAGGGTGTGGGAAGGGAGATTGTATGGGAACTGTTGGATCACCTGAAGTGAGCGCTGAGTCCACCAGGGGAGCACAGTGAAGGCAATGCACCCGTGTGACCAGAGGGCGTGGAATCCACCTCTCCTGGACCCCACTTAAGGGCTGACCCCCACTGGGGAAGGATCTCTCACTGTTGTTTGCTCCCTTTGGAGTTCTTTACTGCGTCCTTAGGACACGGGTGAGCATTTCATCTACTTTTTATTATCTCCTTTCACCGTGATCATCTTCCTAGTTATACAGTCTGTGAAATACCATCTTAACTACCGTACTACTTGGAACTGTTCATTCCTCCACTATACAGAGCCCAACCCCAGAGGGTGGTTTGTGTGTCAGGTGTCCGTTGTCCACCAGGCGCAGCACAGATGGGGTTATAAAGAATTCTGTATCGCAGAGCTCAGTCTGAAATAACACATCGCTGTGTGTCAGAGTCATCGGACCCTGGAGCCAGGTCTTCTTCGAGCAGGAGGATCCCCAGGTCCCGGGACTTGGATGCAGGACGGGATGGTGGTTTGTCCTTTGTAGAACTGAGCAGAACCCCATTAAGTGCTCTCTGTTTGCTGCAGGGCCGCAGAGGGACGCGCAGGCAGCCCGCGAGTTCATCCTCAAGATGTTCGTGGATTTGAACCCAGACAGCGATAAAATCATCTATTCCCACTTCACATGTGCCACAGACACAGAGAACATCCGTTTCGTCTTTGCAGCCGTCAAGGACACCATCCTACAGCTCAACCTGAAGGAGTACAACCTGGTTTGACCTGCTCTGCTCTTGGGCCCCTGGAAAGGCTTCGATGTGAGAGAAAAAGACAAAAAAAAAAAAAAAAGAAAAAAATTAATTTTAAACATGACAGGAAAACCAATGTTTTAATTTTTGATGATATAATGATTGCCAATTTGTCTGATCTGTGGAGTGGCAAGTGCTCGGTGTTACCCTGGAGTCTCATGTCTCTGTCCACAGAGTAGCTGATCTCATGTTTTTAACAAATTGCTTTTATTTCACAGTTAATGGGGATATGCCTCATTCCTTCAGCACCTTGCTCACCTCTTAATTTGTGCCAAGCAGCTCTGGCGGCCTCATCTCGAGCTTTCTTTTGTTGCTTCGCCACTTGTTTTTTGTTTTTTTTTAATTATTATTATTTTTTATTTTTATTTTGTCCCCTTATTCGTTCCCATGGTATACGTAGAAAAAAAAAATGTCACTTTGCAGCCGAGATGTGAAGTCACTGGACTGTGGGAGTGTGGAATGCTACTGGTCCCTTTGCCTTGTGCTGTGGGGTGCCCCTGCTGTCATTTGTTATTCCTGCTTGCTTTCCCCCCCCCCCTCCCCCCCTTTCCCTTCCCCAGGACATGCTCCATGGTTCACTGTGATGAACGACTGCCGTGCAAAAAAAAACCCACAACAAAATCAACAACAACAAAAAAAAAAAAGGCAAAATCCCCCCCCTCCCCTCCCCCCCCCCCCCCCCCAAAAAAAAAGCCATCACTTCTCCACCCCTTCAGTGCTCTACTTCTTATTTTTATTATTGCCTTTATCAGTTATGAGAGGTGTGAAGTCTGTGCTGTTTAAGTTATTGATGCTCTGTGCGTAGCTTGTGGACTGCGATCGATGTGAGCTCCCGGAGCGACAGCTGCTGAGCCTGGGGAAGTGCCTGACTGCCCTTGTTCTTCTGCTCATCCTTTTTCTTCTCATCATTCTTGAACCGTTGGCATTATTTTTCCACGCGTGCTGCCCCCCCACCCTCACCCCCCCACGCGAAGCAGCTCTCCTCGGGTTGCGGTGTGGGCTGTGTCAGGGTCACAGAGCAGCTCCCGTGCCGCCCCACGGCTGCTGGGAGCAGAGCAGCCTTCCCTGTGTTGGATGGTGGGTAGAAGTGCTGTCCTTGAGTGCTGGGAAGGACCAGAGCTGCGCTCACGGACTCGGGGCCGTAGGAGGAGCAGTGGTTTTCTCTCTCTGCTGTCGATGCATTCCCCCCACGTTGTGCTGTTCAGAGGAGCACGGGTCCTCTCTGGTGCGTGAGGGATCGTGGGCTGCTGTGGGTCAGGAGTGGGTGCCAAACCCAACTCCCAGGCAGCTTGGAGGGCAACCACAGCAGCAGAGCAGGGAGCGGGGGGATCCGGCCCGGCTGTGGCTGCGCATCCTTCGCTGTCATCAGAGCTCCCATCCCAACAGAGAGCATCGGGTCCAAATCCACTGCGTGGGCCGAGGAGGGCTGTGTGGCCCCGGGGGCTGTGGGTATTTTTGTTTTGTTTTTTGTCTCTTTTTGCAGACGGAGCACTACGTCGGTGTTTTGCACAACGCGTGGAGGTGGAGGTGGCTTTGCTCTACAACACTAAAACCCAGAGGGGTTGGGTGGGTTGGAGGGGTCTGAGGGATTCCCGGTGTCAGACAGCGTTGCGTTGATCTTATAGTGCTTATTATTTTTTTTATTTCGTGGGTTTTATTTCTCGTCTTCATGCCAAAAAGCTCCGTTCTGTAGCGACCTGAAGAGGAGCGCGCGGCCGTCCCCGCGTGTCCCGAGCGCTGTGTGTGCGAAGCAGAGCGCAGCCCCGGGCTCTGTGGCTTTCCCTGCTCCTCCCCGTGAGGGTTCACGTGTGGGTCTGGTGCTCCTGGAGGTGCCACTCCAGGAGGGGAATGTGAGGAGAGGACGGCTCCGTCCCCCCCCCCAGGGCCGGGCTCTGTGCTCTGCACCGCTCCTCCGGCGCTGCCTCCGACGAGGGTTTGTTCCGTTGGGGTTTTTTTGTTTGTTTGCTGGTTTGTTTTTTTTTTTAATTATTATTCCTTCCTGTGTTTTATCGGTTTAAAATAATAATAATAAAATATATATAAATATATATATATATAAGAAATAATTAAAAAAAAATATATCCCGACAACAGCAGCGCCGACGAAAAGCGGCGGAGCGGAGCTGAGCGCTGTGTGCTGCGTAGGGCACTGCGTCGCTCCGAGCATCGCACTGGGACACCCAGAGCATCGTGCTGTGCCGTGCAGAGCACTGCCTTGAGCTGTGCAGGGCATTGCATCGTGCAGAGCACTGTGTTGTGCTGTGCAGAGCATTGCATTGCTCGGAGCATTGAGCTGTGCAGTATTGCATTGTTCAGAGCGCTGCGTTGGGCTCTGCAGAGCATTGCATTGCTCGGAGCATTGCTCTGGGCCATGCAGAGCACTGTATTGTGCTGTGCAGAGCATTGTGTTGCTCGGAGCATTGCTCTGGGCCATGCAGAGCACTGTATTGTGCTGTGCAGAGCATTGCATTGCTCGGAGCACTCCTCTGGGCCATGCAGAGCACTGTGTTGTGCTGTGCAGAGCATTGCGTTGCTCGGAGCATTGCTCTGGGCCATGCAGAGCACTGTATTGTGCTGTGCAGAGCATTGCATTGCTCGGAGCATTGCTCTGGGCCATGCAGAGCACTGTATTGTGCTGTGCAGAGCATTGCATTGCTCGGAGCACTCCTCTGGGCCATGCAGAGCACTGTATTGTGCTGTGCAGAGCATTGCATTGCTCGGAGCATTGCTCTGAGCCATGCAGAGCACTGTGTTGTGCTGTGCAGAGCATTGCATTGCTTGGAGCATTGCTCTGGGCCATGCAGAGCATCGTGTTGTGCCATGCAGAGCACTGTGCTGTTCAGAGCGTTGCACTGTGCTCTGCAGAGCACTGTTGCGCTGTGCGAAGCGTTGCACTGGGCCATGCAGAGCACTGTGTTACGGTGTGCCAAGCGTTGTGTTGCTCAGAGCACTGCGTCGTGCAGATCCCGCGCTGTCAGCGCAGCACACACGCGACATCGTGCTGTGCCCCCCCCCCTCCCCCTCACGGATTGTGCCGACCCCTCCCCCCCCCCCCCCCTCCTTTAGCAGTGCCAGAGACTCTTTACAAACAAACAAACAAACAAAAAAAAAACAAGTGCCAATGTGGTGGAAGTCATTCGGTTCTACTCGTGTACGCGATAGGAGCCTCGATCTGAGACGGTTTAAACGTTGTCCTATTTAACAAAAAATAAAAAAAAAAAAAAATTAAAAAATAAAAAACGAAAAGGAAAAAAAAAATTTAAAAAAAAATTAAAAATGGAAAAAAAATAGGAAAAAAATAGAAAAAAAAAAACACTTAAAAAAAAAAAAAAAAAACCAACCTCTCTCGACCGCTGTTTTTAAACCTTGTCCTTTGCAATGCATGTGGTGTTGTGCGTGTTGGGGTGGGGGGGAGGAGGGGCGGGTCGAGGCGGTGCCGGGTTCTGTTGGGGCTCCGAGCTGTGCCGGGAGTGCTCCCGCAGCGACCCCGCTCTGCCCGCGGGGCACCAGCCCCGCTGCGGAAATAGCGGATGGAAATGGATTTTCATATCTTTCTCCTGAAATAAATTCTCTGTTTGAAATTGGAATAAATTTTGTTCCTAAAAGCCGTGCTGCTCGCTCCCGTTTTCCTTCGCTCCCCGTTCCCGTCCGCGCGGCGCTCGGAGCGATCCGGGAGAGCCGCGAACGCCCCCAGAGGGCACTGTGCGCGCGGGGATCCCGCGGTGCGGCGCCGCGGGGTGCGGAGGGCTGCGGGGTCCCGCAGATCCCCCCACGGAGCTCGGCGGACCCCCCCCCAGCGCCGTCCGATCCCCCGCGGGAGCTCGGAGCCTATTCCCCCCCCCCCTCCCCCCAGTGAGCTTTGCAGTGCTCCCCGCGCGACCGAGAGCAGGCGGAGCGCGGAGAGGAGGAGTCGGGAGCGCGCGTGGTTTATTGGTGCCGTGGGACTTTACTACAACAGCGTGGGGGGGGGACACGGGGCAGAGAGGTCACGGAGGGGGGGCGGTGAATGGAGGCTCCCGGGTGTCACACACCGGGATGCTGTGGGGGGGGGGGGGGGGAGGGGATCGCTGCGTCCCCGGAGCTGCGCCCATCTCCTATGGGTGCGCAGCCCACCCTGCAAACGGAGCCCTGCACCGACCCCCCCCCCAGGGCGGGGGGTTCCGGGGGTCCGGGGGAGGAGGACTTCCCCGGGGAGGCGGCGGAGCTCCGGGCGCGGGGTGGGAGCGCTCAGCGCGGCTTCAGGACCTCATGACTTGGTTGATCCAGGGGATGTAGGGGGTGATGTGCGTGTAGAAGGCGATGCGCTGCCGGTAGGGGTACGAGTAGATCCCGAAGGCTCTGTTGTTGCACACGAGGGGACTCCCGGTGTAGCCCTGCAATAAGAGGGGCGCGGAGCGTGGAATGGCTGCGGGTTGGGGGCACGGAGCTTTGTGATGGCAGAACCCCCTCTGGGAGCAGCGCTGCAGCTCCGACCCCACAGAGCGCACCCAGCCCGGCTGTGACATTGCTGGCTGCCCCACCCCCCACCCCCCCCAGCGGGTCCCAGCCCGGATCCCATCGCACCGACCTCATCAGGAACCCCATCGCTGCCGCTGGTGGCACACACGACGTTGTCGGCCAGGCCGGGGTAGATGGTGAGGCAGTCCCGCTGCTTGCTGACGGTGACTTTGGCCTCGTGGAAGGAGGCACTGCGGGTTCCGTGCCCCCACCCGGCGATGCTGCACACCGCCCCTCCTTGAACCCTCATTTTTGGGAAGGAGATGGTCCTCACGTGGTCGTTGGTGGTGGCGTTGCCCTTCAGCTGCGTGGCAGAAAACACAGAGATGGGCGTTTTGTCTTCAGATGCAGCTGTCCTCCCCCGGTCCACCTCTGCAGCCCACGGTACCTCCAGCAGGAGGATGTCGTGCCCCCCCTCGCGCCTCCTGTACTGTGGGTGGCAGTGGTACTTCTGCACCTGGAGCTGCTGCCAGCTCTCCTCTTCCCTCTGGATGTCTCGGGCTCCCAGGATGACAGTCAGAGGGCTGTGGCTGTGAGCACAGAGGCTGTCATTAGCTGAGCAATTAGCACAGGGATGGCCTGGGGACGTGGATTGGGTTGGGTGGAAGCTGATGGGAGCGTGGAGCCCTATGCTGAGCTGACCCACAGCGGATTGCTGGGCTTGGTGTGGGTTATCTGCCTCTGGAGCTTCAGCTGAGCTCATGGGGTCCACCTGCAACCCCGGGGGAGAGGGGGACACCGTGGGGTTGGGGCAGCCCCTTTCCATCAGCATGTGGACACTTGGGCTCTGCCACTTTCTCCCGCAGCCCACCCCACGCGCAGACCCCACATCCCGCTTGGCCATGCACAGCCCTCCCACCCCCATCTGGGAGACATCACCTGGGCTGGGTGTCCCAGAACTCACCTGTAGCACTGTGCGGCCGTCATCACCCACCCGGGGGCCACCAGGAAGCCCCCGCAGAATCCACCATCCTTGCCCCGCAGATAGGCCATGTAGGGCCTGGACTGAGCCAGCCCCCAGCCCCCTTGCTCCAGCCGGCTCCAGGAGTGACCTGTAAGGATGGAGGGGTGGATGGAGACGTGGGGATGGGATGGGGACGTGGGACACAGACCCCCCCCGAGCCCTCAGCCCACCCCAAAGCCGCTCTACCCACCAGCCATGACCAGAGGACACGCCAGCAGCAGGACGGCGAGCAGGAGCCTCTGTGGGTGCTGCATGGCCTCGAGGACGCCCCACGGGTGAGGCTGCGAGTGGGGTCTCTTCCTGCTCTCAGGAAGGATTTATACCCTGAGACAAGACTCCAGGAAACCACAGAGGTCGCACTTCATCTGATTAATCTCACTGCAAAGTGCGTACCTCAGCAATCCGAGAGGGGAATTCAGGCAGCTCTGGGCAATGGCCCACCTCCATTTGGGGTGGATTTGGGGGTTTCTGGAGCGCTCCTGGACCCAAAGGCAGCGTTATCCCATCGCCTCCGGGCTGCAGGCTGTAGGGCACGGTGCCCACCCCACCTCCCTGCCCTTCTCTGCAGCTTGTGTTGTTGTTTTTGCAACCCTTTGCATCTCTTGATGTTATCACGAGCCTTGCAAAACCAAAATCTCTTCTACGTGATGTATGAGCTCTGCGAAGGCCATGAGGACCCTCCTACTGCTTCTCGGTAGATGCGGTCGGAGCCCGCGGAGCAGCCCCCAGAGCATCACGTCGGTTATGGCTGCCTGAGGGCGAGGAGCTGCTCAGCAACACCGCCGCTGGCAGCACGAGGTCCCAGCCCCTCGGGGCCGTTGGGTGCCCCGGAGGCTTTTGGATAATGCCCATAATAAAATGCTTTAAGTTTTGCTTGGCTCTGACGTGATCAGGACGTTGGACTTGGTGACCCTTCCAGCTCAATGACCCTGCTCTGCTCTGCTGGGCTCTGCTGGACTCCACCCCGCTCGGTTCTACTCTACCACGCTTGCCTCCACTGAGCTTGGCACTGCTGGGCTTTACTCAGCAGGACTCTTCTTGACCCCACATGTGATCGTTCCCCATTGAACACGGGTGCACTGCCCCTCCCCCTGCGGTGCGATGCGGTGGGAGGATGCTGCCCAGAGCCAGGGCTCTGTGGGGAGGAGGGACGTGGGTCTGGGACACTGCCCATCTGCTGGCCCTATGGGAGGGGTTGTGCCCCAAAATGGCAGTTCCTTCCTTTGGTGATGACAAGATGGGGCTGATGCTGACTGCTGGGAAATGTGCCTTCCATCCTGCCCCCGGAGCCCTTCTTGACAGAAAAGCTCTCATTCTCGTGCAAAGACTGCACGAGCAGAGCATCAAGGAAAACCCTGACGTGACAAAGTGACAGAGATTTGTTTCACACCCCACAGATAAGCAGTTGCAGCAGTTGCAGCCCTTTTGCTTGCAGATTTACTGGTTGATAGCAGCTGTTAGCAGAAGCCCAGAGCTTGGATCCCTCTCGGTCTCCCCACGGTTCCGTGGTGACACCGTCTCCTCCGGGCAGGGAGAGCGTGGGCACACACGGCCCGGGTTGCACTGCAGCGTACTGCAGTCATCTCCTCCTCCCTTCGGCAGCTGGGGCTGAGTGGAAGCCGAGGAAAGGCTCTGAGAACAGGGCAGGCATCCTGTTCCCCAGAACTGTTCACAGTTTCTGTGCGTTCGAAATTTCCCGCTGGGTTTCCCCTCCGCAAATGCTCACATTCTCCCCTGGAAGTTACGTGAATGAACTTTGGCATCTGCCGCAGGGAGCGCAGCTCTGCGCTGCCGCCTCTCCTGTCTGCAGTCTCTGGGTCTGTGCCCTTTCGGTGCGACGCTTTCAGAGCCCGTGGCCGTGTGTCTACTCAGGACATCTCGGAGGGATGGACACGTGGGGGCTGCTGGTGTCCTGGACGTGGATGGGGTGTGCACGTCGCTTCCCCCCTCCACCCAGCTCACAGAATCACTGAGGTTGGAAAAGATGTCCAAGACCACCAAGTCCATCCGTCAACCCCTCCCCACCCACTGATAGAATCAAAGAGTCATTAAGGGTGGAAAACACCTCTCAGATCCACAGACCAACCCCAGCCCACCCCCCTGTGCCCACTGACCATGTCTCCACGTGCCACATCTCCATAGTTCTTAAACACCTCTGGGGATGGTGACCCCCCACCTCCCTGGGCAGCCCGTGAACCTGCACCTCCCCTGGAACAATGTGCAGCCACCACCCCTCATCCCATCACTGTTACCTGGGAGAAGAGGTGGGTCCTTCTCTGGGCACCCTCCAGAACCTGAATGTCTCTGCCATTGCCATCCCACCACGGACAGGAGAAGCTCAGCCCGCAGCTGACTCAGTCCTCCCTTCTTCCCGGGACGAGGGATACGAAAGAAGAAGGCAGAAATGCTTGGGAATGCAGCTCAGAATTTACTGGTGGTGTTTCAGGTGCAGCAGGACAGGGGGTGCCCAAGGGAAACGGGCTCTCCAGTAGTGCCACCGCATTCTGGAGTCGTATGGGAATTCTGCTGGGTGACAACGCGGCACCAGAACGGCTTCTTGAGTTGGGCCAGCAGTGGGACAGCCATCCGCCTTGGAGCAAAGGGAGGGACCCTCCGGGCATCCGTTGGGACACTTGGGTTCCCAGGGACACAGAGGGGAACATCACTGGGGGCAGGAGGGAACCCAGCAGCTCTGCGGTGCCACGCTGCACCATTACTTCTTCACGACTTTCTTGATCCAGGGCAGGTAGTTGGCGATGTGAGCATAGACACCAGGCGGGCTGTCGTACCCAAAGGAAACAACGCCCTGTGCCACCTTATTGCACACCAGCGGCCCTCCAGAATCACCCTGCAGACAGATGGCACCAGCGGTGGGGGCCTCTTCCCAACAGGAACGGGCTCACCTCTTCCCAGTGGGAACGGCCTTGCCTCTTCTCAGTGGGATCAACCTCAACTCTTCCCAATGGGATCAGCTTTGTCTCTGCCCAACGGGATCCCCTCTTCCCAATGGGATCAGCTTTGTCTCTGCCCAACGGGATCCCCTCTTCCCAATGGGATCAGCTTTGTCTCTGCCCAACGGGATCTCCTCTTCCCAACGGGAGCAGCCCTGTCTCCATCCTTTTCCCCAGGGCTTGACCTGCTCCTGGTGGCTGTGTCCCCCCTGGATGCCCCCTAAGGGTGTCCCCTTTGGGCCGTACCTGGCTGGAGTCCTTCAGCTGGTGGAAGCTGCCGGCGCACGCCATGCCATTGTCGAGGTGCGGGTAGAACAGGATGCATCTCCTGCGGCTGTAGATGGAGACTTCGGTCTCAAAGAGTTTGCTGGTGCTGTGCTCCTCGTCGATCAGGCCCCACCCCGCTATGGTGCACGAGGTGCCCGTGGCGAGGTCACTGCCGCTTTTGGGCAGCGCGATGGTGCGGACGTATTTGTTGAGCGTGGCCTTTGCCGTCAGCTGGGGGAGAGGAGGGCTGTGAGCAGAGTGGGTGGAGGATGGAGGGGAAGGTTGGTGGGACGTACAGCACTGCAGAGACATCCCACCCCACAGAGGTGATGGTTGGCAGAGGGAGCTCTGTGTGCGATGCGCTCTGTGTGGCCCCGCTGCCCCGATCCCTCTGTGTCCCACGGGGCGGCCTTGCCTTGAGCAGCATGATGTCGTTGGCGAAACTCTCGGGGTTGTACGCGGGGTGTGGGTGGTATTTGAGGACCCCTCGGAACTGCTGGCTGTGCTCTGGTTCGTAGATGTTGTGAGCGCCCAGGACGACGGTGATGTTCCTGACCGCGGCGTTCAGGAGAGAGGAGAACCGGTTGGGTCTCACCCCTCTCCCCACCCCTTTTGCAGAAAGGGGGGGGAGAGCTGCTCCCAAACGACCCCAGAGATAGGGAGGAAGAGGAGGATGGAGCTCCTGTGCTCGGTACTCACCCCAGCAAGCAGCGTGCGGCCGTCATCACCCAGTCGGGGGCCACCAGGAACCCCCCGCAGGCGACCAGCCCGATCTTCAGGTACGCCATGTAGGGGTGGGAGTGGGGCTTGGCCTCATGGTCCCCAATGATCTGACCCCGCAGAGCACCTGTAAGACATGGAGGGGTGAGCCCACAAGATGGAGCACAGGGCAGTGCCCCACGCTGCTCCCGCCTTACTGCCATCGGCCCACGGGGACAGCAGCAGCAGGGCCAGCAGCAGTGGGCAATGGGGACGGCACATCTCCTCTCCCCGATGGATGCTCGGAGCTCTGAGCCTCCCTCCCGCTGCCCAAGGGGTGCTTTTATAGCTTGGAGCAGCTGCACCCCACAGCCAGGAAACGTGTGCGATGGGCTGATTGCGTTAATCAGAGCAGCTCAGCATCCCGCCGGGCTATCTGCATCTCTGCCGCTCACATGCCCACATGCTGGGGGCTGCGATCAGTGGGGCAGCGGCGCAGCACCGCACAGGGTCAGCAAATCTTGGAGCAAAGGGCACGGCCCCGACACGCAGCACACGTGGGTCCTGCCAGCCCTGGCCCGTGGGTGCCTTTCCTCCTGCGGCTGAGCCCGCCGGTCGCACGGGGAGCTGCAGTGCCACGCAGTCCTGCGCTGTTTGAAGCTCTCCTTCGTGGCTGCTCTTCCCAGCCCTTCGTTTTCCCCTCCTGCCGGGCTGTCCCATTTCGCTGCCCTGCTTCTTGCTCCCTGGGGCTCCCATCATGGAGCTGCACTCCATGCAGCTGCCACAGGGAACCGCCCTGAGGAGGTGGGGGGGAAGCTCCAGGGGTCCCCTCGGTTCTGTGATGGATTCTGTGATGGATTCTGTGATGGATTCTGTACTGATTCTGTGATTCCGTGAAGTGCCGGCTCTGCTGCACAGAGATTGCACGTTGCACATCACCAAAACCATCGCAGGGCTCTGTGCTGGAGGGGGCAGCTGCTGGGTGAGATCTCTGCCCGCACAGAGATAAGGAGCGGGCCGCAGGCACCGGGGACATCCTGCCCACACACTCACAGGCTTCAAGAGCCCTTTGCTCCTTCCCACCCTTGGGTGCTTTGGCACAGCCCCCCCAGCAGCAGTGGCTGAGCTCAGGGCAGTCCGCTGAGCTCGTTTGGGTTTGTAACTGAAGCTGGAAGGAGAGGAAAAACCCATCAGGAGGTGACCATGGAGCACTCAGCAGCGTGCAGCTTCAACGGCCCCTCTGTGCCGTGGAGACATCACACCTCGTCCTGCTATGGGATGTCACAGTCCCATCGTGCTATGGGATGTCACAGTCCCGTCCTGCTATGGGATGTGCCCCATCCTGCTATGGGTATTTTCCTACAGACCCCCTGTGCCCGTTCCCAGGCTGCCTTCAGTCCCACGGGTGCCCCACGCGCAGCACCGCCTCTGCTCCTGAGCTTTGTGAGTGTGAAACTCTTCCTCGAAGGAAAACCAGAGTGTGGATGTGGCCCAACCCCGACCCCGAGGGCTTCAGGGACGAGAGGCACTGCACGGCACCGCTTGCTTTCCATTTCGTGGTTCATTTCCAATGGCAAAATTCAACCTTCTAAAGGAAAACAAAACACTTAAAGTTGGGTCGATCTTTTCTTTCCCCTTCCCTCTTTGCTTTTTAAAGTCATTAATGTGGTCAGGAGACGACGGTGACACTTTCTCTTTCATGTTCTTGTTTTTCCCACAGGGGTTCAGTGTTCTTTTTTTTTCTGCAGGGACCCAACTGCCTCCGAGAGGGCCCTCTGAGCGCCACAGATGTGCGGGTCCTGGTGCTCAGTGCCTGGAGAGGATCTCTGACGGCTTTCTGCTGCCGTGCCCCACCGGGAGGACCCCTCCTGCTACAAGAGAGCAGCGCTGCAACCGCCAGCAGCAATCGAGTCATCTCTAAAGCAGCACCGCTCCACCCTTCCTGGAGCAGCAAAACACCTGTGGGGACGGATGGGTGGGGGAGGCACAGCGGTGGGGTCCGTCGGCCCACCCTGCACGGCTTCACCCACTGATTGATTTGTTGGGGTGCAACCAGGGCTGGGGGCTGCATGGGGAGCGGGGGGCTGGGGTTTGTGCCCAGGGTCTGGGTGATGGAGCGGGGCAGCTATGGGGCAGCTATGGGGCAGCTATGGGGCAGATATGGGGCAGATATGGGGCAGCTTTGAGCAAAGCGTGGTCTTCGTCTGCAGGAAAGAGATGAGAGATGCTGCGGGACACGGCGTCCCTCTCCTCCCCCCTGGATTTCAAAGAAGAACATCTGAACTGAAACAGCGGAGAGCGGCATCAAGATAAAGCCAGTGTCTGCACAGACAGCGATGGGGAGATGGTGCAGAGCACAGGAACTCGGCCTGGAGGAGGGGGCTGGGTGCAGCCAGGCGGGCTGGGTTACAGCTGAGCAGTGGGGACTCATTGGGGTGACCCGAGTGTCCGTGGCCCCATTGGGCTGCAAGGGCAAAGAGCTCGTTCCCATCAGGTGTCTCCTCCCATCGCTGCTCAGATGCCGCCCGCTTTTTGAGGAGTGCTGGCGGGGCACGTCCCTCCACGCCGACCTTCATCCCCACCAGCTCTGTCCTCTGCCTCCCAGAGCCGACGTTTGCTCACAGCCCAAAGCCGAGCACCCGAGGGCTGTGCGGGGCTCACGTTGTGCCTCTGGGGCTGAGCTCGTCGCACACTGTGCTGCGCTTTCCCCGCGCTCAGGGCTCGGCCTTCTCACTGATCTCTGCCCGCTGACCTCATCAGCACGAGCTGACAGCTGAGAGGAGTGGCGTGGAGCGCGGAGCCCTCCGCTCCCACCACAAACACACACCACGGAGGAACATCAGTTTTGTTTTCCACGTGTCCAGGAGAAATCACCGCGTCCCACACCGATGGGAGAAGGCCCAGCGCTGCCCCGGGGACCGACCCACGACACCGGGTGCTCCTGTGCTGAGGAGGGGTTCGGCTGCGATCCCGACGCTCTTTTTTGTCGCTGTTTGGGTGGGTCCATCCTTGCAGAGATGTGGTTGACAATGTTGTAACTTCCCCTTCTTTTCTCTTTCTGTATTTTTTCGCTTCGGTAGGCAGCAGCCTCACTGCTGTCACCCTCCCCGTTGCCTACAGTGCACCGGGGCTCCAACGAGCAGCAGGGGAGCACTGCTGGCTGCTGAGCCCCCCCGGCAGCACCAGCCGTGCCAGGTGAGTCCAAATCTCAACCGCTGGGGCTGGGAGCGGCGCGGAACGCCCCTCCAGGTGGGCTTTGCGGACGTAGGGAGTAGATGAGTGACAGCTGTCAGCGCTGCAGTCGGGTCGGGGCTCCTGGCTCCCGGTCCCTTCAGCTGTGTGCCTCAGTCCTGCGTGTGATGTAGGCAGTGCGAAGACTCCAACCCGTCTGCAGCATTTGTCCGGGCTCAGGGTGCACACGGAGGGCTGGGAGCAGCCGGTGCCCTGCGGAGGGGTGCAGCTGAGCCCTGGCTGGGTTGGTGCACGTGGGGCTCTGCAACCGGAGGGGCCCAGGAGGGTGAGAGCACAGAATTCCTCCTGGGGAAGGGTGGATCTGTGCAGAGCTGTGCAGGGGACAGTGGGTGCAGGGCAGCTGTTCTGAGGGGTGAATGAATGCCATGAAAGCCCCAGCAGCCGTTGGGGCGCTCGTGCCAGCACTCAAACCAACAGACCCCACCCCACGATTTCTCCTTACTGAGAAGTGATGACAGCTGGCAGAAACTATGCCAATCCTCTAGCTCACAACAGGAAACTTTATTAAACAACAGGAAGACCCTGCTCGAGCGTAGCCTTACAAAACACCTCACCCTCCTCTCCTTGTTCTCACAGTGCTCTGCGGGTGGCAGATGGGGCTCTGACTCTCACCTCCACGCTGGGCTCAGCACTGGCTCCAGCCCTCAAACAGTCCCCGCTCCGCTGCAAACCCCACCTGAACCCTCGGTGCTCAGGGCTGAGCTGGGTGCTGAATCACTCCTCCTCCCTTTCTGCTCAATATCCTGAGCTCAGAATGGACCTCCTCGACGGGACGGGCTCCTGCTTGCAGCTGGCTGCCACGCGGAACGTGAACATCATCCTGCAGCACTACAACTTCAGCGGCAAGCTGGCCAACCGGCACTCCCGGGACGAGGGCATGGGCCTCACCCGCACCATCTTCATCATCATCAGCTGTGCCATCATCCTGGAGAACCTGCTGGTGCTGCTGGCCGTGCTGCGCTGCCTGCGGGCGCGCCGCTGGGTCTACTCCTGCATCGCCAGCATCACCGTCAGCGACCTGCTGGCCGGCATCGCCTACCTCTCCAACCTCTGCCTCTCGGGCAAGAAGACCTTCCAGCTGTCCCCTCAGCTCTGGTTCCTGCGGGAGGGCATCCTCTTCATCGCGCTGGCCGCCTCCACCTTCAGCTTGCTGGTGACGGCCATCGAGCGGTACAGTGCCATGGTGCGGCCCATCGCTGAGAACGAGGCCAGCAAGACGCTGCGCCTGCGCGGGCTCATCGTGTCCTGCTGGCTGCTGGCCTTCGTCATCGGGCTGCTCCCGCTGCTGGGCTGGAACTGCCTCTGTGACTTCAGCGTCTGCTCCGTCCTCCTGCCCCTCTACTCCAAGAACTACATCCTCTTCTCCGTGGTCATGTTTAGCATCATCCTGCTGGGCATCGTCGGCCTCTACATCTCCATCTTCCAGCTGGTGCAGGCCAGCTCGAGGCAGACCACTTCTCGGCACAGCCGCAAGCGCTCTCTCCGTTTGCTCAAGACGGTGCTGATGATCCTGGGCGCCTTCATCATCTGCTGGAGCCCCCTCTTCGCCCTGATGCTCTTCGACGTGTTCTGCGAGATGCAGACCTGCAGGCTGCTGCACAGCCTGGACTGGACCTTGGCTCTGGCCATGCTCAACTCAGGCATTAACCCCGTCATCTACTCGCTGCGGAGCGTGGAGGTGCGCCGCGCCATGTGCAGCCTGCTGTGCTGCTGCTGCCTCAGGATCGGGCTCTGTAAGCCTGGGAACTGCTCGGTCATCACCGACATCAACTCGGGCTCATCCACCGAGAGCTCCCCACGCTACCGGGAGAGCTTCCGCAGCTCCGTAGCCCTGAACGCACGGCCCAGAGCACCGCTCTCCAGCAACTCCAGCATGATGAGCAACCTGCCCAGCGTCTGAGAGCACGAGGCAGCCCACAGAGCCCACCGGGACCCCGGGGTGCTGGGCACGGCCTGCCATAACAGTGTCAGACGCTGTCCCACCCCTGCTGCTGACTGCAGCCAGGCTCTGAGCAGCATGTGGCACAGAAACGTGCTCCTGGATGGCAGAGAAGGATGCGGGCACAGGCGGGGACAGATGCTCTGCTCGGATGCTGTGCTGGGGTAGGAGCCGTGCGTGATGTATATGGTGCTGTACCTGCTGCAGTGAGGGCGTTTAGCCCCGCTGTGTCCCCGGGGCACAGGGATGGCACTCCCAATTTAGACTTCTAGGGGCTGTCACCAGCAGAGATGGGAAGCGAGAGCTGCAAAAACCCCCGTCCGCCAGCAGCCACGTCTGCACCCACCGCTGCCCGGGGCTCAGCGCCGCAGCTCCAGCCCGCGGGACGGAGCAGCAGGAGCGGTGCTGAGCTGCTCAGGACCCGGCGCAGGATGCTCCGCGGGGCACCGAAAGACAGACACAGGAAGGGCGGTTCCAGGGGCGGCAGAGCGGTGCTCCGTGAGCAATGCCCCCGGAGGAGAGCAGCCCCCAGCGCTGCCCCGCGCGGGCAGCCCGGCCCAGGCAGCCCCACGGAGCGGCTGTGGGCAGCCTGAAACCTCCCAGCCGTGTGCTCGCAATAAAATCTCCTCGGTGGAGAAGTCCTCGTGTGGCGCCGTTTTATTCCGCCTCGGCAGTGCCGCCCGGTGGGGCACGGAGCCCCCCATCCCCGGTGGGGCACGGAGTTCCCGATCCCCGGTGGGGCAGAGCTCCCACATCTCCATTGGGGCACGGAGCCCCCCATCCCCGGTGGGGCACGGAGCCCCCCCATCCCCGGTGGGGCACGGTGCTCCCACATCTCCGTTGGGGCACGGTGCCCCCCATCCCCGGTGGGGCACGGAGCCCCCACATCTCCGTTGGGGCACGGTGCCCCCACATCCCCGGTGGGGCACGGAGCCCCCCATCCCCGGTGGGGCACGGAGCCCCCGATCCCCGGTGGGGCAGAGCCCCCCATCTCCGTTGGGGCACGGCCGGACCCGATCCCCGCGGGCACGGGGGGTCCCGTCACCCCTCCGCTACCGGAAGTACCCCATCCCTGCCCCCCCCCCCCCCCCCTTCACCGCCGGATGTGGCCCCGCCCCCTGCAGGCCGCGCCGTGTCCCAGCACCCAGCCCGGAACTACAACTCCCAGAGGTCTCCGCGGCGCAGCGCGTGCTTACGTCGTGCGGCGCGGCGCGGCGCGGTGCGGTGCCGGGGCTGCAGGCCGCAGCGGCGGGTCGGTGCCGCGGCGATGCTGGAGGAGGCGGGCGAGGTGTTGGAGTCGGTGCTGAAGGCCTCGTGCCTGCCGCTCAGCTTCCTGCTCTTCGTGCCCGCCGTGCTCCTGCTCCTGGGGCCGCCGCCCGCCGCCGAGGCCGCCCACGAGTTCACGGTGTACCGCATGCAGCAGTACGAGCTGGGCGGGCAGCCGTACGGTGAGAGGCGGCGCGGGGCGGGGGGGAAGGCCCGGGCCCGGAGCAGCTCGGTGCCGGGGCCGAGCGGTGCTGTGTCAGCCCGGCTGCGGCCATCTTGCGCTCCGCCGCGTCCTGCCGCCCTTGGCTCCTCTGCCCGCGGTTCCGTCGGTCGCTCTCCGGTTTCTTCTTTCCGTCTCGTGGCTCCGGGCGCTCCGGACTCGCGAGGCCGCCTTGCTTTGATAGCTCTTGCCTCGGGTGACCGTGGAGCTCCGGTTCCCGTGTTCAGCGTCACGCACACGGCTCTCGTGGGGTCGGCGGCGCCGTGTGTGGATGGCTGGAGGGCTGTAAGCTTCAGGCCCCGCTCCCTCGTGCTCCCCAACCTGGAGCCGATGTCTGCGTCTCCTGCAGACGTTCACCCCAAATAGGGGCGCGTGTTCTGACGGTGAGCAGCTCTCCCCTGCCGGCTTTCTGTGGCCTGGGTTTCAGGCTTCGTTAACAGCTGCAATTACAGTTCATTCTGTGCTGTCCTGGAGGGCGCCTCGAAACCTTTCGGGGCTTTGCGAGGTGCAGTGGTGCACGTTCTGAGACGGCAGCTCTCCCCGTGCCCTTTGTGGCTACGGCAGATGCTGCCCGTGGCTTCTGAGCATCTGAAGTCATTGCTGTGCTCCTTCATCCTCGTTTTGAGGTGTCTGCTCGTGAGGGCATCACCGAGTCACGCTTTGCTGTGTTACACCTCGCTGTTTGGGGCGGTGGGTCGGGGTCCTGCTCTTAGTGTGAGCTGTGCGGTGTAGGAGCTCTGCGTGGAGTCTTTGGAGTGTGGCTGAGCTCTGTGCTTGGGTATGGCCCCCTGGTGCTGTGCAGGGTGCTCCGACCTTTGACAAGATTGAGCTAGTGTTACAGTTACATTAAAACTTGACCCTTAGCAGCTGGCCACCTTGACATAAGCTGAGATGCTTTCTGGAGCACCCTTGGCTGCTCAGGAGCTCGCTGTGATGAGGTTTTTGCTGTAGGAGCCAGGATTATGGAAGAATAAAGTGGGTTTGAACATTATAAATTGTGGGGTAGTTCTAAACGTCTCTGATTGCACAAGGCATCCTTTGAGTCCTCTGTTCCACAGTGCTGGAGCTGTCGGCAAGCCTCTGGGTTGCTCTTCTGTCAGTGACAGTACTTTTATGTGGGGGATTTGATAAACTGGAGATGAGAGTAGGAGAGCTTATGACCTTCTAAAGAGCAGAAGCATCGTGGTGGGTGGGCGAGCACAAACAGCCCTGTGGGTAGACATGGCTCTGAGGTTATCAGGCTGTGACTGAGACCGTGTGGAGAAGGAGCTAAGCTTCAGCAACGGGCACGTGGTGAAGCTGCTCTCTGAGCCTCCCCTGCTGTCCCCGCAGGCACCAGGAGCGCAGTGCTTAACACAGAAGCCCGCACTGTAGAGGCGGACGTGCTGAGCCGCCGTTGCGTGATGATGCGGCTGCTGGACTTCTCCTACGAGCAGTACCAGAAGGCCCTGCGCCAGTCGGCTGGCGCCGTGGTGATCATCTTGCCACGGTCTATCTCCTCTGTCCCACAGGATGTTGTGAAGGTAAAGCAAAACTCATTTCCTTTCTCTTCTGACGGGAGATGTATCTGAGAGAGAGCGAGGCTCGGGTTGCTGCAGGCTGGAAACTGCTGTTGTAACGCTTAGCAGATCACATTCACGTTTTGAAATGTATCTTCCCCTCTCTGGTTTGTTTTCCCTTTCTTTTTCCTGTTCTCTTGCACGTTTAGCAGACGCTAAGTTTGTGTCTCACTTAAACCCTCAGCAATTCATGGAGATAGAGCCAGAAATGCTCGCCATGGAAACCATCGTGCCAGTGTACTTTGCAGTGGAAGATGATGAGCTGCTGTCTATCTACGAACAAACGCGGGCTGCCTCTGCGTCGCAGGGATCCGCCTCGGCTGCAGAAGGTGAGTCCTCGTAAGTGGGGGAAGGTTTGGAGAGAGGCAGTCCTGATCCCACCCCTGAGTCTGCTGCGCTGTGTGGGTGCAGCGCAGAGCAGCGCTCTGCTCCCTTCGGTTCATTCCGTCTTTAAGCTCTTTGAGGCCTCGTGGAATGAAAACACAGCATGAGAACGAGCAGTTGTGTACTGTACTCGCATGGGAGTGCGTTCTCAGCTGTGTGCTGTTGCAAAAAAAAAAAGACATAAAGCAAGGTTTAAGTTACAGACAGCAGTGATGATGTTGAGTGACTGCAGCATGTTGAGAGAAGCTGAAGCTTTCTGTCTGACCACAAGTCAGTTCCTTGCTTCTGTGTTTTCCTTCTGAGTAACGTCACTGTCTTAGTGACCCGCTGAGCACGATGAGCTTTAGGTCTCTTAAAGAAAGGTGAGTTTTTTGGTTTTAGCCAGTTTGAGGTACTAGGATTTCAGAACAGAATGAAAATGTTTAGTCACTGGAATCCCAAGTGACAGCTGGGAGGGATGAAGTGATTTGAAACTCGTCTCTCCAGCGCTCAGTTAGTGAGGGAACGGTGGATGAAACATCCCCAGGTGTACTTATCTCTTTGTGTTCTAGTTCTGCTTCACACTGCAACGGCCAATGGCTTCCAGATGGTGACCAGTGGGGCTCAGAGCAAAGCTATCCACGACTGGCTTATACCCAGCGTGGAGGTGAGTTCCAGACAGGTTCTAACGGGCAGTGTTGGTGGGATGCCTTCTCTGTGGGGATCTCATCAGGTGTGTAGACTCATGGGGGAAGTCAGGTAAGAATCTGAGTTCCTCCGAGCTGAGACTTGGAGACTCTATAGGTTTGTAGAAGTCATGCTGCCTCAGTCCTGGCATGCAGGGGGGGATGCTGAGTGATGCTGATTTCCTTCCTCTCCAGGGGAGGCTGACAGGGCTGGGTGGAGAAGACCTGCCCACTGTTGTGATAGTTGCCCACTATGATTCTTTTGGAGTGGCTCCAGTGAGTATTCTTTCTTTCTTGAAGCTTCCTCTCCTGTCGGTACCTGTGTTCCCTTTGACCTCCGACCCTGTATTTTCTCTTGCTCTTAAAGACCAAGGGTAGTTCTAAGTGGAGCACAGGGATGTGTTTACCTTGGAGGCTGTTCTGGAACACAGGGCTCACTGTTGTCCCTGTCCCACTTTGTCCTGCAGTGGCTGTCTCACGGTGCTGATTCCAATGGCAGTGGTGTCTCAGTGTTACTGGAGCTAGCCAGGCTGTTTTCTCGGCTCTACACCTACAGACGTACCCATGCTGGGTAAGAAACTACTCTCTTCTGGGTTGAATGTGTGTAGCTGATACCAGGTAAGGAGACCTGCAGGATGCTGAGGTGTACGAGCAGTCTTTTACTTCCTTCCCTGCTGGACCTCCTTCCGGCTAAATCAGCTGCTAAGGGCCAAACTCCTTCCTTTGGTTTCGTGATGTAGATCTGCTTAACTGCAGGGACAGGTGGAGGGAATCGTTTGGAAATGAGATTCCATCCTCAAGCGCTGGGAGCTCCTCTGCCCCCATCTTGCCACTGCCTTCCTCCGTGGCACACAGGAAGCATTTGTTAACAGGCAGTTTGTGTTGGCTGCTGTTGTGACTTCAGCCCACGTCTGACTTAGTTCTGGGATTTAGTGCAGTGTGCTAATGCTCTCCTGTTTTCTTTGATGGGCAGATATAACTTACTGTTCTTTGCATCTGGAGGTGGCAAGTTTAATTATCAAGGAACCAAGAGATGGCTGGAGGACAATCTGGACCACACTGGTGAGCTGAGGGGCTTGCGTTCCAGCATGTTCTCTGGCAAGGCTTTTGTTAATGGCACTGTGATAAGTCTGTTGTGTTATCTCCTGGAGCAGACCTTTGTCTGGGGGGGGTGGAAGAGCCAGCACAAAGCATTAAAGGTTTGGGTTTTTCTGTTGCAGATTCCAGCCTGTTGCAGGACAACGTAGCGTTTGTTCTCTGCCTCGACACTCTCGGCCGAGGCAATAGCCTTCATCTTCACGTCTCAAAGCCTCCCAAGGAGGGCACCTTGCAGCATGCGTTTCTGAGGGAGCTGGAGATGGTAATGAGAAGCATGCTGGGTGGATGGGAACTTGGGGCTTAACCTCAGGCAGCTGCAGCTCTCTTGCAAGATGAGGAAAAGGGAGTAAGACCTGAGGAAAGGGTGTACCACTGAAATATTTCGTGTATTATTTTGATCACTTGAATTGGAGCGAGGGCATCCTCACACCACGGTCCTGAGTGAAGCACGTGAAGTGTGTCTACCACCTGCAACATTAAAAAGCAATAGTAGGGTCTGGTTGGGTTGGGCTGTGCAAGGTGGGACGGCGCGGCGGGAAGCACGGTGCCCTGAGTGGCTTTGCCTTCCCTCAGGTTGTTGCCAGCCAGTTCCCAGAGGTGAAGTTTTCCATGGTGCACAAGAAGATAAACCTGGCTGAAGACATGCTGGCGTGGGAGCATGAGCGCTTCGCCATCCGACGCTTGCCAGCATTCACCATCTCCCATCTGGAGAGTCATCGGGACAGCCTGCGCAACAGCATCATGGACAGGAGGTAGGGGCTGCGGGGAGGGCTGTGGCTGAAATCAGCCCGTAAACACACACTGATCTCAGGGCTGCAAGTGTTACTCTGGTAGTCATGAGTTGGGGAGGAAAATCCAGAGCCCAGCTGCCTGTATTAAGTGTCCTGCTTGATGCAGTGAACGAGGGCGGGCTGTGGCAGAGCTGATCCCATTGACAAGTGAATATCGAAGCCCCATTTTGCTTTAGGTCAGAAGTGGACACTAAGGCACTAACCAGGAACACCAGGATCATTGCTGAGGCTTTGACGAGGGTCATCTACAACCTGACAGAGAAGGTAGGAGCTGCCCGTCCTGCAGCACGTGCCAGAGCTGCCCTGCTCCCCCAAGCTTGCTCTCTGCATAGCCTGTCTTTTCCCTTGCAGGGAGCACCTGCAGATCTGCAGATCTTCACGGATCAGATGGTAAGCACAATATATTTTTGTAACCAGAGGAGAGAAGGGATCAGGAGCCTGGGAGAGTTCCGACTTCAGCGTGTGTCGTTGACTCTGTTTCTTTGGCGGTATTTTTCCACAGCAGGTCCAGCAGGAGCAGCTAGAATCAGTGATGGACTGGCTGAGCAGTCAGCCCAGGGCTGCTCAGCTGATTGATAAAGACAGCACCTTTCTCAGCACCTTAGAATATTACATGGGTCGCTACCTGAAAGATGTCAGACAGCATCATGTGAAGGCAGACAAACGGTAAGGAGAGAGGAGGAAGAACCAGGCAGGGTGTGCAAGCTGCCTTCCCCCTCTGCTGAATCTTGACTCTGAGCTGCAGCTTTCCTGGCTCCTTGATGGGTGGTTAGAAGTGATGGCTCCTTTTCCGTTCTCCTGTCGGGTTTGGTTCACGCTGTGTTTTCCCAGAGGGAATCAGTTAGCAAAGCAAGAAGCCTCAGCAATTCCCTCCATCTCAAGAGCTTATTTATCCCCTGCTTTGATTCCACCCTTCCTACTCTCTGCAAGAAAGAACTGAAGTCCTCTAGAAAACTTGGAGGCAGCTCCCTTGCTGCGTAGCCTGCTTGGGTTGAAAGCAGCTTTGTGAATCCAGCAAGGCAATGTCTGTGTGCCTCTGAGCTGAGCTCCACCGGGCTCCTGCCTGTAGAAAGACTTGCCAAGTAGAATAAGTTCAGTACTCACGGTGGCTGTGTTACCTGACTCTGGCTGGATTAACTTCCTGGGAGGAGAGATCTGGGCTGTTCTTACTGCAGTGTCTAGAAATTCAGCGCATCCTGAACGCTTTCTGCTTTCCACAGGGATCCTGAGTTTGTTTTCTATGACCAGCTGAAGCAGGTGATGAATGCATACAGGTACGGCCCTGGGGTGTGCTGAGCTGTGTCTGTCTCTGCAGCAGCGCCCGGTGTAGCAGTCTCAGGACTTCCTTTTCTTGTTGCAGGGTCAAGCCAGCAATATTTGACCTGCTCCTGGCCGTCTGTATAGCAGCATACCTTGGTGTCACCTACGTTGCAGTGCAGGTAGGAGAAAAGCAGGAAACAAGCTTCTTATTTTCCTCTTGAATCACATTAGCTGAAGTAAGCGGTGCCAAATTTGGAAGAATAATGCCATCCCACTCTAAAATAAGTGACCCAGAGAGGCTGGCTGTGCTGGTTGGTGATTTGGTACCTCAGTTGGCTGTGCTAAGGACAATCCCTTGCCACTCCTGCCGTTTTCTTTCCTAGTGCAAAACTATTTGGTTTTTGTTTGCCATTCCAAATGACTTGGAGCACGGCTCTTGTTCTGTCCAAGCAGCCGTTACTGGGTCAGAATGCAGTGACAGCATTCGAGCTCAGTGAACCTCTTAAGCCATTTGCAGAATGGTGAGCATCGTTCCTGAGCGTTTGCACCTTCACAGCAGCAGTGATGCAGCCCTGCAGAGCTCCTACAGCCTCCGCTATCTAACACTGTTGGAGTCAGTCCCGCCTTCCGAGGTCCCACTCAGGCTGAGGTTGTTAGTGAGTGGTCCAGGCAGTGTTGTTTTAAGCCTTCTAGTAATTTTCTCCTTGCGTAGAGCAGACATTTTACTAGAACTTGCAAGGACTCACGGGTACTTATTTTCCTTCTGTTTCCAGAACTTCGGTCTCCTTTACAGGATGATTCAGAGATTGTCCCTTAAAACCAAGCAGCAGTGAAGCAACAAGTCATCCTGTGTACAGCAGCACTGAGCCATCAGTGAGCCCATCAGGAACCTTCTGCCTCCCACTGAATCCTGCTGTTTCTCTTCCTCTCTCTCCTCTCTCCTGTCCTAGAGAGGAGAGGAAGGCAGAGAGTCAACAAAGTGTCAGCTCCTGTGCACCTTTTAGGCGCTTTTCTTCCCCTTACTTGCACCAGGTTTGTTTTCCCTTTTTTTTTTTTTTTTTTTTTTTGCAAGGGAAAAGCTCAGAGACTTCAGTATTTCCTGCAAGTTGTTTAAACACTGAACAGCTGACGCTGAGCAGCTTCTGTGAGTGTAAGCCCAAGTCCAGCACCTTCATGGACGTGTGTACCATACAGCCAGCTCGGAAGCTGAAACTCCAGAGCAGATGTATTATCTCTGCCCAGCAAACCAAGGACTCAGAGCACTTACTTAGAAGAAAATATGCACGTGCAAATGAAAGAGAGTACTATTAGCATGTTTCCTTATGGTACCTCTTCTTAAGTTTACTGCCTGGCTTTGGGGAGGTGTGCTGGGCAAGCAGTGTGTCTAGCAAGCACCTTTATGCAGTCTGTTTAGACAGTGCAATAACTCATTCCCTTCTCTTGGAGGTACACTGTAAACAGCCTTGACTGTTATAGAGGGGATGAAGACAAATGGTTCACACGGGTTCCTGCCGAGGGGTTCTGCCCAGGACACGCTGTCCTGCCTCTCTTGGAGGATGCATTTTGCTTTGGACTCGATTTCTCTTTGTCCTTGAACGGATTGCTGCTGCTACTACTCCGTGCTAAACTCCTGCTTGGTTTTTAAAGGCGTTCTGCAGCATCAGGGGCTGCAGGATCACGTCCTGGGCTGTTCCATGTGCGTAAATGAACTGGTTGCATTAACAGCAGGAGCAGCCCGGCTCCTGCTGAGCTGCGATCAATCTTGGTTCCTCAGTTTGTGCTTTCAGATGGGTTCTAGATTTTGGGGCTGATTTTTTGTGTCCATGTGCATCTCAGGGTCTCACTTCACATTCTTCAGCTCTGTTATCTCTGAAAACGCTGTTGTCGGCCTGCATGTATGAGCAAACTCCCAAAGTGCTTCTGCTGCCTCCCTTCACACTCCGTCTCCACTATGTAAGAGGGGAGGCAAGACACTTGGCCATTAAAAAAAACAAACCAACAAACACAAAAACCCCACAATCTGTTTTCTGAATGTCATTTTAAACGTGGCTGTTTGGAGAACAGTACGAGAGCGTGTCCTGGATCTCACTGTGCCATCCCTGAGCACTCGTTTGCAGCTCTCTCGTCCCAGAAGCGCTGGCAGTGTGGCTGCTGCTGCGGTGCAGAGCAGGGAGGGACAGGTAACCAGCTGCTCAGGCATTGCCATCATCTGAAGTTGAAGCCTTTCTTGCATGCCACCATCTGAGAGGAGGATGTTGCCTATTTCTGGAGGGAGCTGGCTGCTTTCTCTGAGCAGTGCTGTGCTCTGTTTACCTCCAAGTTCTGAATATGTCAAGGCTTTTGACGACAAGCCCTAGGCTAGTTGTAGATCCGGAGGGGAAAGGGATCGAATACCACTCAGAAATGTCTCTCTGAGTCCATTCTTTATTTTTTGTCCTGTATACGTATTTTCACAGGCACTGATCACTACATTAAAAAATATGAAAAAGAAAACAACAAAAAAAAACCCTTACTTTAAATAAAACGAGCTTCTTACGGAAGATGAAAAGCTCTTACGGGTTTGAACGATGGTGTTGCCTCTTTTGTATGCAAGGAATTCGAGCTTTGCCTCCTTATCTCCATCACAGCTGCTCCGTGCACACTCCTTAGAGAAGGTTTTTTTTATGGCCGCTGTCTGTGCCCTTTGGATGGGGACCATCGCTCCCCCTTCCATCCATCTTTGTTGCTTTTTGCTGTTTTCCCTTCTTGGTGTACCTTTGCCCCACGATGTGTGCTTTCTGCTGTACTGAACGTGGAGCAGTTTGTTCTTTAAAGATTCTTTTCCAGGAGAGCACGCAGTGTGTGTGGCTCCTTGTAGCATCAGCAGGTGGCACGGTACCGAGCGCTCCTGAAATACCATCCCTATGGGAAAGCTTGACGGTTTTCTTTCCTTTTTTTTTTTTCCTTTTGAGTTCTTGTTTGAGATGTCTCTCTGTATGCATGAAGTGTTTGTGACAACGCTCTGCCAAATGAATCTGTAATGACTTCAGAAGTTGGGTGCTTGTTCCAGAGCTGCTGGAAGAGGAGGTTGTTTTCCACTGCACTTAGATACTGCACATACTGCGTGCTGAGGGTGCAGGTCTGGGCTTGGAAGCCCTCAGCTGCACCCCATCCTTGTGTGCATTACGTGGACAGGGCGTGTTTCACCTCCAGTCCAGCGTGTTACTTATTAAGCAGGCTGAATGAAACCCCATTGCAAAGTAGGGAAGTCAAAGTTATCAGCAATCCTACTTCAGCTTGACTCAGGGCACATAAAGATTGGCAAGGGAGAAAAGGACAGGACCAAATGTTTCCTCTTTGCAGTGGAGGCTCTCAGCTCCCACTTTTCCAGCCCTGTCCCGATCAAGGTTGTAGCATTAAAGCAGAACCCCTCAGTTCCTTGTGGTCTCAACTATAAACCAATGCTCCTGCTGCAGTGCCAGAGGGAACTGAAAACAAGAGCAGGAAAGGTGAAGGAGGAAAGTTCACCCTTTCCCGGGGGCAGTTGGGACGGTGTGTTGTTCTCCTGCGTGCAGTGCTGCTTTCTCCCGTGGTGTAATTCTGTGCACCCAGCTGGCTGCCACAGAGAGTGGCTTTACTGCAGATAAGGGTTTATGCTTCTGACCAAAGTTTGTTTGGACTGGAGCGTTGTATAGTTAAATTCCAACTTTCTTACGGCTGGAGCCATCCTGCGAGTGAAAGTGCCAACGTTGCCCCGTTCCCTTGGTGGAGATGACAGGGAAGCATGCAGATAGCCTCTCCTGCTCTGCCACGCTCCGAAGTGACGAGCAAATGGGTGCTGATTCATACTGCAGCACATCTGATGAATCCGAGCGCCAGCGTGACACGCAGCAGCAGCGATCCAGCAGCTGTTTTGCTAAAATAAAGGTTCTCCACGATGTTACAGAAGAGATTTTGTAGCAGGCTCCTGTGCTCCTGTTTTTACCCATCTTTTTGTCAGGAGTTCTCTGAGCCTGGAAGGGAGAAGCGTGAAAAACACGTGCCCATGTATGCGTGAGAAGCCAGCCACACTGGCAGCCAAAGAAACAAAACTTTGCCCGTTGTCCTGGTGCTGTCAAAGATCACAGAGTGCAGAAATCAGCGTTTCCCACGGATGGAAGCACTGAAGCTCTTTGTGTCCATCCCCTGCCCCAGGCACTGGGGGTTCAGCGTGAGCGGTTCAGGCTGCGGTAGCTCATCTCCCAAATAAGAGGGTTTGACCGTTGTGAAATGAGTATTACTGTGTGATGTGAGGAGTCACTACCATCCATTTCAACCTTAAAAACCCCACATAGCACCGAACTGCTGCAGGCGTTGGGTTTGGGTGGGTTTGCTCATAAGACAAATCAAGGTGAAGAGCTCCCCAGCACCTCGAGGCCCGGCTTGGGTGTTGTGTTTGGAGCCGTTCAGCCCCGAGTGAACGCTCCGAAGGGATCACTTTGGCCTCGTGGTGCTGCGGGTGCTGCTTCGGTTCGCTCCGTTGCCGTTGGACAGCTCGGGTGATTCACCCCGCAACGCAACTCAGCCCTTTACGTCCTAAAGAACAAACGCACGTCGAGGTGCATGTTTAAAAGCCGGCAACAAAGCCGATGCAATAGACGAAGACGCGAGTCCTGTGCGTTTGCTTGTTTGTTTGTTTGTTTGTTTGTTTCCCGGTGATAAATGTGATGGTATTTAATACTGTGAACGATTTTCATCTCCCGTGTTTGTTTGTCCCTTTGGAAAAATAAACCGCGGAAGTGAGCCGGAATGTGGCACGTCTGTTGGGGAGGTGTCCGCTCTGGTGGAGGGAGAAGTGCTCGGGACGGACTCTGTTCTGTAGGGTGAGAAGGGAAGTGTTTGGGCAGAGGCAGAGGGTTTACAGCCCGAGATGGGTCCGTCCCCACCAGAAGCGCGACCGTCCCCGTGTGAGGACGGGCATGATGGCGCACCGCCCACGGCCCCTCAGGCTTCGCGCCTCGGGCCGAGAGGTTGGCGGGAAGAGCAGCGCAGCCACGGGATTGGCTGGAGGAGCAGGGGAGCGGCGCGATTGGTGGAGCGGCGGGAGGAGGGCGGGGCTCCGCGCCTCAAAAAAGGCGGGAGGATGGAGCCCGCCGGGCGCTGTGCGGTTCTCCTGAGCCCCGCGGCCGTGGCTGAGGCCGAGCAGATGGCGGCAGCGAGCGGCCCGGGGAGCAGCCCCGACGAGGAGGAGGAAGAGCAAGAAGAGGGGAAGGTAACCTTGGGGTTGCGAGGACCTGAGCGCTGGGCTCGGTTTCTGCGTCCACGTGGGGGGGGGGTCCTGGGGATGCGGGGCAGCAGTGCGGTTGGGCCGTGCGGTTGGGCCGTGCTGTTGGAGATGGCGATGTCCGTCTAGAAAAGAAAGAAGGCGATGTCTTCGAGGTCAGAGAAAAGGCCAAAAGCAGAGGCCAAGCCTTCGAGGGCGGCAGCGAAGCCTGAGGAGCGAGGCAGTGAAGAAGAGGGCATGTTCCAGGTACGCGGGGCACTGCCCCCTTCCTCTCCTGACCTCCTGCGTCTCCCCTTCTCCTCCTCCTTTTTCCTGCTTTGGTTCTCTGGGTGCCTGCTGTTCCCTTGCTGCTCCTGTGCTGTTGTACCCCCGTGAGCTGTGGAGCAGCTCGTCCTGGGGCACGGCTCAGTGCTGGCTCTGTGTGCCCGCAGATCGGGAAGATGCGCTACGTCCGAGTGTCCTGCTTCAAGGGGAAGGTCCTGGTGGACATCAGGGAGTTCTATATGGACAAGGAGGGGGACATGAAGCCGGGGAGGAAAGGTACTGCTGGCCTCTCTGGTTGGTGTCTGCACGCTGTGCTGGGCTCTTCCAGGTCGTTGCTGCTTTGGTCTTTTACTCATGGGTCGCTATTTGCTTAGACCTGTTGCTCTGGGGCTTTGATGATGACTTGCCAGTTTGCCTTGAGGCTCACAGGCTCCAGAGTGCTAGGCTGCTCTTCTCTCCTGCCACGTGTGCTGTGGGGCTCACTGAAGTCTCAGCTTGAGGAAGGTTTTGATCCTTGCTATTGATCTTTGCGTTAAGGCAGATGAATTTCTTTGAGCTTGGTTTGCTCCATAGCCTCTAAGCACGGTTTTGCTGGCAGAAATTAATTTCCTTCAGGGAAGAGACTGCTATAAATTACTCAGAGGTGACTGCTTACCCTGGAAGCTGGGAGCAGATCAGTGAGGCCTTTCTGTGCCCTTTGGGGTGGAGAGGGAAAGGAGCACTGTGGGCACCTTCCAGGCTGGAAAAAAGCACGCTCGCAACCGAAGACAGAACGTC
The DNA here is from genome assembly GCA_036925125.1 of Oreortyx pictus. Lineage (NCBI taxonomy): Eukaryota > Metazoa > Chordata > Aves > Galliformes > Odontophoridae > Oreortyx > Oreortyx pictus. The sequence continues at coordinate 2,451,798 of JAUPFR010000027.1, forward strand.
TGTTATCTAGAACAGAAATCAGGGGGAAGTGTTTTTCATTTAAATAATGCCTCTGCTGTTTTTCTCAGGAGTTCTTGGCTCCTGATTTTTATCTAGAGACATTAATAAAGCTCAGCCCTCATTCTTTAACGAAGCCAAAAGGAACGAGTTGATAACGTTGAGCTGGAACCCACTCTGCTATTCCATGACCATATTTGTTTCCTAAAGGAGAGGGAAGGGAAATGAAGACCTTATCTCTGCTGGTTTTAAAAATAAAAAGCCAGCTCTTTTCTGGAGTTGAAGCCACAGTAGTGATTTCTTGTTAACAGCAGCTTTTCTAAATAGAGCTTGAGCTGGCATTTCCTCTAGGTGGTGGGAAGGATGGTTTCCTAACTGCCGGGTAAAGCAAGGCTTTCGAAAATCCCTTTCCAGCTCGTGGAGGTGGCAGTTTTCTTAGGGGATAGGCTATGGGAGGCTGCAGGGCTCCTCGCAAGGCAGTTTGATCTCGTATGCTCACACGGTGCTTCTGTGGTAGCACTGAGTGCTTCCTGACACAGATGCTGAAGCACTGACACAGCTGCTGTGCTCAGCACGCTGCCCTGATCCTTTTCTGGGCCTCTGCCTCAGGCTGCACCTTTTCCCTCTGTAACTCGTGTGAAGGAGCTGTGTGGGATGCTGCTCGATGCTCACTGCCTTTCTGCTGTTTTCAGGCATTGCTCTGTCTGCAGAACAGTGGAACCAGCTGAAGGAGATAATTCCTGAGATTGATGCTGCAGTCAAGAAATTCTAAGATGAAGGATGTCGGCTGTCTTCAGTCCATTTCCTTCCCCTTGAGTGAGCTGAGAATCACAGGGCCAAAAATCTCACCTGGAGCTTTTCCTTTGCTGTGTGTGGGGTTTCTGCACCCAGGTGGTGGCGATGAGTATGGAAGAGCTTCTGTCACTTGTAACGAGCACGTGGAAGCAGAGCCAGTGTAAGACTTCAGCCCTTCTGCTCTCAAGCAGATGTGAGGTCTGTGCTTGCAGGGCAACACAGGAGTGCAGGCTGACTGTCCCGAGGGGGCTGGCAGCCCACCCTGCCGGGCCCCCACTGGGCTGAGTGCTGGGTAAGCTGGCTTGCAGACCTCATGTCGTCCTCCTTTGCGTCTCTTCCACCTGCCATCCCGGGCGTTTCAGGGATTCTCTGTGTTGTGGGGATTATTTGTTGAAGTGAGGAAGGTTATGTCAGCAATGGCTTTGTTTGTAGGGGATGAGTGTGCACAATAAATGCGTTTGCGTTACAAAAGGAGTGCTGTGTTCCTTGGGCTGGCACCTCAGCTCCGTGTTTTGGGTGTTTGTGGGTGGCTGCTCTCCTTCCAGGGGTGCTCTCATGATACGTTCCCTGTGCTCTTGTGCGGAGATTGGTATTATTTTAATTTCGTTTCCCTGTGTAGGAGCAGTCAGGTAGCAGCCTACTCCAGGCCGTGGGAAGGAAGGATGGGAATCGTTCAGAGGAACTTAGAACTTGGAGGTTTATTGAAGAGGGGAGGTGAGAGCCTAAGGTGGCACGCTATGGGGAGAGCAGAGAGAGGGCATTTTCTGCTCGGGCTCCCAATGGTTCCTGCTCCGGGCTCAGCTGCAGCAGCACAGCTCTGCTCAGCACGACTTCTCCAGACTTTGCAGCAGCGTGCGTCTTCCATCTATTTTGGGTTCTCTCCTTGCCCTGGTTTCCATAGTACCCGGATGCTTCCTGCTCTTAAATATATCCCTGTGACACTTGACAACACCTTGGAGTAGGAGGTACTGGAGGCCTTGCTCTGTGGAGGTGCTGGGCTGCGACAGCCCGGGGCTGAGTGCGAGATGTGGGGCAGAGCTGTGAAGTGAAGGCAGGCTTTCCCACAGCCTGAACTCCTGCCTGCTGTGACTTCTGCTAGGGACAGCAAGAGAGGCTGGGGGGAAATCGCACAACTGCGCCTTCACCAGACGAAGGGCTCGGTCCTCCGGCTGTAGGGATGTACGGGCGGGTTGTAGGGGTGTAGGGGCGGGCTCGGCACCTGCTGCCTTCCCTCTGGTTCTGCACTCACACAGTGCTGCTCTGAGCACACAGAGCACGGCGAGCTCTACTTGGCTGTCATCACAACCGACCTGGGGTTTAAATCTGGCCGTCCTTGTGCTGAGAGCTCTTGGCTCCGTGTGATGTGAAGAGGTAATGCTGCTGTTCACCCCCAAATCATCTGGCAGTGCAGGTGTGGGGCTGCCAGTGGTCCTTTGTCAGGGCGTGGTCATGGGATGGAGCTTTGGACGTGGGCAGGGCTGCTCTTCCTGCTGCCCAAACCCAACTCTTGCTTCCCCGGCAGGGAAGCCTGGCTGGTCATTGGGCTGGTGGTGCACTCCCACAGCGCGTGCCGTGGGTTTGAGCCCACGATGTTGGAAGGCTCAGTGCTCGGGGGACAGAACTTGGGGCTGCCTGGAGCTTCAGCATCACCTCAATGGAGCGGAGCCGGGAGTGACTGCGGTGCATCCTGGCCCACCCGCAGTGTGCTTCTTGTCCCCATCAGCCGCAGCTGTTGGGACCGCAGCCCCTGCTCTCCCAGACAGTCCCAGCACTCGGATGTGGCTGTATCCCACCCAGCACAGCCCTGAGCCGTCCCCGCCGCGATCCGCGCGGCCGGGAGGGAGCGGAGCTCCTCGGCGGAGAACGGCTTCAGTGCAGCGCGGCCGGTCGGGGGCCCGACGCCGACTGCAGCGACGGAGAGGCGGGCGGCCGCAGCCCGCCTTGCCCTGCGCCGGCGGGCTCTTATTTCGCGAGAAGCGCGGATTTCTTCCTTCCCCGTCCCAGAAATCCGCTCCCTCCTCGGGCATCGCCCGCCGCCGCCGCCTCCCCGCCGTGCCCCGCAGCGCCTCTCGGCCGCCAGGGGGCGCCGTAGCGCGCTCCTTTGTGGCTGCGCGGCGGCGGCGCGGGCGGCGGGGCCGTTCCCAGGCGCGCTGCCTCCCCCGTCCGCCCGCAGCCGCGCCGGGCGCGGGGCATGGCCAGACTCCGCCAGGGCGAGGCGAGCAGGCAGCCGCAGCCGCCGCCGCTCCCGCCCGCGCCGCAGCCGCCGCCGCGCCGAGCCTCCCCCATGAGCAGCAGCGGCGGCGCGGAGCCCCCCGCGCAGCCCGACAGCATGAAGGACCTGGATGCCATCAAGCTCTTCGTGGGGCAGATCCCGCGCAACCTGGAGGAGAAGGACCTCAAGCCGCTCTTCGAGCAGTTCGGCAAGATCTACGAGCTCACCGTGCTCAAGGACCGCTACACCGGCATGCACAAGGGTGAGGGGTCTGCCGGCACGCGGCGGGGCACGGCCTGCTCGCGGGGACGGCTCCTCGTGGGTCCTGCGGGGCCACCCCACGCGCGACGTCCGCGTTCTGCAGCCGACCCCCCCCCCCCCCCCTCCTTCCCGCCCCCCATCACCCTCGGGCGTGTGCCGACACCCCCCATCCGCTGCCGAGGGGCGGGGATGGGGTTGGCACGGAGAGCTGGGCCCCACGGAGTCGTGCTGCAGCCCCGCGGGGAGCCCGGCCCGGGGCGTGGGATGTTGTGACAAAGGCATCGGTGTGCGGGTGGGCAGGTCCCGGCCGCGGGTGGGCAGGTCACGGCTGCTGGGTGGGGAATCCCGCGGTCCAGGAGCGGCGGTTTTCCCTGTGCTCTCAGCCCTCTCTGGCTGTGATACAGCAGTGCGATCGTGAAGTCTGCGTAACAAAGAGTGTCAGTGGTCCGTGTGCCATCTCCCGTGGCCTTTAGGAGAGGTGGGGGGGCCTTCTCGAGTGCCGAATCGCCGGAAGACCTTTCGTAGATGCGGGAAAGTTTGAGGAGGCTTGTTTGGCTGTAATCGTTGTTGGTTTGGAGGCTGTATTTTGGCTAGCTGCCGTGTTCTGCGTGTCAGCTCACCCGTAGCAGGTGTTCAGGATCCTACAGCCACTGCTCCGGCGGTGGATGGGCGTTCGGAGCCCGTTTGCTGCGCTAGATGATGTAGTGATCTCAGCTGAGCCAACCTGCAGGGATCCTCCATGTGTGCCCTTAAAGCTGCTCAGCGTCGGGAGCTGTGCCCTGAGATGGTTTGTGGTGGGGCCGTGCGGCGGTGCACGCTGGAAGCAGTGTGAGCCGCATCCAGCCCCGATGCCTTTGCTTTCTTCCCGTTAATAAGAGCCCTGTGGGCTGCGCAGCAAGTCCAACGCTCCCGTGCTGAACGGAGAGGGAAGGGGAGCGCAGAAAGATAAGGTTATTTCCAAACAAAAGGTCGAATCTAACCCCGATGGGAAAATAGGCAAGTTCCTCGGTGGAGGCCCTCAGAGTTGGGCTGGCTTGGATTTAGCCAAAGGTGTGAATGTGGCGTGGGGGTTGGAACCAAGATGGTGTGTGCGCAGCACAGAGCCCCAACCTGCGGCCGTCTGGTGGTCGGCAGCGAGCTCCCAGAGCTGGAGGGGGGAGGATGGGCCCAAGGCACGAGGTGGTGGCACGTTTCAGAGGTGGTGGCACGTTTTGTTGTGCTTGGCTTATTGAGTCTAGACTGCATGGTCTGAGGTTCTGGAGCTGGATCGTGGAGATCAGCCACTTAGATAAGGGAGTGAGGAAGTCAGACGCACAGTGTGGGCATCCCTGGCCCCAGTGTTCCCATCTCCCTGGCTCTGGAGCGCGGTGCTGGCAGTGGGTCCTGGTCAGGGCTTTGCGTCCCCGGGGCCATGGAAGGCTTCAGCAAATCTGCACCGACCCCTGCACCAACAGAAACCATCACTCTCCTTGGTAGGTTGAAATATTTCCTCTCCCTGCGTTCCCTGCTCTGCTGCAGGATCCAGTTGACAGTTTGCAAGTGTCTTCCATCCGCTTTTTCCTTTTCCAGAACGGGGAGGAGCGCTCATGTGAGCGACCAGCGCTGCTGGCTGAGCCCGTCAGCTTCTCTTGCAGCTGGGAAAGGTTCTGAGGTGGTTTTGTTGGTGCCTGGCTGCTAATGGTGACCTGGCTGCTGGTAGCAGTGCTGGTCCAATCCCCTGACGCTATTTATGAGGCAGTGTTTCTGTTGATGTTAATCACAGGTGCATTTGCATGTTAATGGCAGTGTGTTTCTTAGTGCTGATGTTTGGATGGAGGAGCAGGGAGGCGTTCCTTAGGATGGGCGTTAGGAATGGGTCAGAGGGCTCCGAGCGGGGAGGGTCACCGAGGAAATGTTGGCCACCGTTTCCAGGATTGGGCAAAACGCAGTCCCTGCAAAGAGCGGATGGATTTCCTAGCAGTGCCCGTGGGAGACAGGCGGGGAGGCTGTAGTGTGAGACATGGGGGAATGGCGGGGACGGGAGCAGCCCTGTCTGGGTGCAACTGGAGTCAGGTGAGTGACTTCTGCAGAGGGCAGTGGCAGCCTGAGCCTCCCGTACCTCGCTGGCAGCTGGATTTTGACTCAGCTTCTGTAGCTTGAAGATAAGCAGCCTGCTGACTGCGAGCTTCCCCTGCCGTCGCGTTTGACAAGATTTTTAAATACTGAGTGTGGAAGGGCCTCTTCTGCAGACTGACAGCCTTCTCTCACTCGAGGCTTTAGGCTACTGACGTGTGGAGTAACGTGCAGGATCTGAAGGGCCTTCAATCCCAGAGTCCCCGCGTGGTTCGGAGGCAGAACCGAGCGCGGAACGCCTCCTTGTTTTTTTGCTGCAGCATCTTGCAAGTGGAATGAGGCTGGGTTCTGCTTGCAGGAGCTGGGAGCCCTCGTGCAGCCTGTGGGAGTTGGATGGGCAGGTAGCAGTGTGACGCAGCGCAGCCCACGCGCGGCTCTCGTTGGGCAGAAAGCGGCGCAGCCGCCCCTGCTCCGAGCCAAGGCCGTGCTTCCCGTGGCCTCTGAGCAGCGGAGGCAAAGCACGGTGCCAGTGCAGGTGTGTCTCTGGGAGGTGTGACAGCCACGCGTGCTGTGCTCCCGAGGATAAGCCTGTAATTCGTGGGGCTTTGTGCACCTGGCAGACTTGTATCGGGGTGTACAACCTGTGGAGTGGGTTCCCTGCTGACTTCGGCGCCCTGTTTCTTTCAGTGCCTCCTGAATTGCAGCCCCCTGGCTGTTCTTGCTGTCCTCCTTTTGTCCCTGTGCTGCAGGCCAGCCTCTGAAGGCCAGCAACTGGTCAAGTCCATCCTCCCCTCCTGTTTATCTTTTTGCAAGATTTAACGAACTAATTACTCACGGCCACATGCGCAGGGGAGCTGAAGGAGAGCAGGTGATGGAGGATGGCAAAGCAAAGCGCTGTCATCGATAAATGCTTCTCGGAGGACAGAGTTGGCCCCTGTGAGGTCTCTGTGCAGTTGCAGTGTGCCATCATCGTTCTCCATCTCCAACAGTGGACAGCCTAGGCTGGGATTTGCAGTTGGACAGTCTGCGTTGGGTTTCCTGAGAGCCCCAGGGCTCTTTGAGCACTGTCTCAGCAGGCGTTTCCACTGCTGAAGGGGTCGATGGGGTGAGAAGCTCTCTCCATTTCTGGGAGTCTCTGTCAGGCTCAGAGTTTTAGGAGGAACCCACCGATGTCATGGTAAGCAGGGTCCTGCCGCAGCCTGCAATCCCTTTCTGCTTCCCTGAGCTTCTGGTACTTCTGCAACCCCCACTGGTGCTTGCTCACTGTCTGCATCCTCAGGAGTAGCAAGAGATGATGTCTCTGCAGGGAGGAAGGTCTTTTCCCCCGAGTATTTCTTTCCATTGACAAACTCAGAGTGTAATGCTTCTGGAGAACCTTGGCCTGTTTGTGACCAGGGCTGTGACTTCTGCATCCAGACTCCAACACATCTGGCTGTGGGGGGATGGCAGTCATGATGTCCAAAGGGTGTAGCTGACCTTCTTTGCTCCCTGTTCTCCGCATCCTCCTGGATTTCTGCCTCTTAGGAGCACGTGTGAGCTTCCCAGGTACAACAGGTAGACGAGCAGGCTTTTGTATGGGATTAATGCAGGCTGGTGGTCCCGGTAGAGGCGTTGTGTGGCTGTCCCAGCCCTGCAAAGCAGCAGACATTACAGTGAGTGGAAGCAGGCAGGCAAGCATCCGTGTTTGGAGCTATGGCAACCAGGCCTCTGAATCTGTGCGTGCCACAAGTGGGGATTTGAGCTCTGTGCTTACACAGGTGCTTTTGAGCGGTGAGAGAAAGCAAAGGGGTGCATCTCCCCCGAGGTGGGGCTGGCTGCCTTGGAATGCCTTGGGATACCCACCCGACCTGCATGCTTCCCGTCCCTGATGCATTTGTTATTTAGGCTGCGGATCCCACGTCTGGCCTTGGTCCAGCATCCTCAGTTCCAAACCTGGGCAATAAGGAGCTTTAATTATCTGTTAGAGGCATCTCATGCTCGTGTGCTGTTCAGGGAGAGCGGTGGCTTTGTGTTGGCTCTTTTCTAGCAGGAGCTGTAAGGACAGCTATGATTTGCTCAGCTGCAGCAATTTCTGGGAGCTGGGATGGAAGAATAGCATAATCCTGCTGCCATGGATTGGGATTGTCTGGAGCAGCTGGCTTCCACGTGGCCTGAAAACGTTCTGTACCACGGAGCAGGGGGAGAGCTCGGTGCAAACCTTGTCCTGTGCCCAGCATCGGATCCATAGGGCACTGTGGGGCAGAAGAGCAGGCTTGATTTGGGCTGTACCGATGTGTCTGCAATCCCAGCACAGCCCTGGCCACGCTGGCATTCAGTGCCAAGCCGAAGGGACACGTCTTGCTTTGCTTAGGATGGGAAATGCCGCTGGGACTGGGGGGGTGGGCTGAGGGAGTCAACGTGTTCCTCATCTGAGGCTGTTCCCCAGCGCTTCCTCATCAGAACAGCTCAAGTGACAGAGCTCCAGGCACTTCCCCGGGGACATCATTCCACAGTCTAATAAATTTCCCTCTGCTTGGGACGTGTTTCTTGATAATCAGCCAATTTTTCCTCCTTCCGTTGGTTTCGTTCGATTGTTCTTGTAGCATCAGAGCACCCTGAGACGATCCTAAAGGGGCTGCAATTCCTCCCCTCATCCCAGGCTCCAGTTTTAAGGCTAAGCTGTCGGGTCTCGTGTCAGGATCTGGCCTTTTCCTTGTGCTTTACATCTCTCTTCCTCAGTCAGTGCTCGCAGAGTGCTTTGCTCTTCCCTCAGTTTCCCCTCTTGGGTGTGTGCAGTTGTGTGTGCACGCTGGAGGTGTGGAAGGGAAGCCAGGCTGCATCTTTCTGGGGCTCTGTGGGGCTGGGTTGTGATGCTTCTGTCTCAGCCCAAAATCTCCGGTGCTTTTGCTCTGCCTGTGACTTGTTTTGCTCCGTGGCAGGAGTCGTTCTGGTCCCTGCACCCTTCTGCTCTTGGGCTGTTTCTCCCACAGGCCGTGTTGGGCTGCATTGTGCTCTCCTGTTGTTTCTTACTTTGCTCAGTGCCCATTTCAGACTGTCGTGATTCCCTTTCCAGGTCTCGGGTGACACCTGAGAGACCTTTTGTGTTATTTCTTTGCCTTTTTCCCTGGAGGCTGCAGTACCTCTAGATTTCATAACATTTGCTCCTGTAATTAGCAGACCTTCCCCTCTCCCTCTGCTGAGACGCTGGCAAAGAAGTCAGGTCTCAGTAAGGGCTGTCCTGAGCGCTCTGTCTTTCGCAGGACACTTGGAGTGCAGCTCTGCTGGCACAGGGCAGAGCTCAGGTACCTTGGTGAGCTGCTGTTACCCAAGAGAAGCGCTGTGTTAGTGTGTCTGTGCAGGTGCACGTTTAACTTGATGCTTACTGTGTCCGCTGCAGGTTGTGCGTTCCTCACGTACTGTGCCAGAGACTCTGCCATCAAAGCCCAGACAGCGCTGCATGAGCAGAAGACTTTGCCAGGGGTAAGTCCCAGCGTGCTGTGCTGCTGCTCACCACGGGCTGAAAGCAGGAGGGCATGGGGGGGGGAGAGAAAGGGCGAAAGATGACTTGGGGGAGAGGAGTGTGGTTTGGGGGTTGGGGCAGGGATGTGGGAGCCCAAGCACGGGCTGCTCCTTGCCCAGTTGCTGCCCTGCGAAGGCTGCTCCGTGTGACTCCTGCCAGGCCTGTTTCTGTGCTGCTCCTCGGCTCTGTGGTGGGATGCGGCACCTCCGGTTGTCGCCAGGGAGTCGTGTTGCATTTGGGGTGAGGCACGTGTCCTCAGCCTGCACAGCGGCCGCGCTGGGGAGATGGCAGGGCTCACAGCAGAAGGCACCGGACCGTTTTCTCCCAGGAGTGCAGCACTTGCTGGTGCAGCTGCTCGCAGCGTGCTGGAGCCTGTAAGATGCCTGGGCACTTTGTTGGGTCGATCTCCGTGGGGGCTTCTCCTGCAGTGGCTGCAGCTTCTCAGACCATGTCCCACAGTTTGGAAAAGCAGTGAGTTACAGAGATGCAACCAATCCTGCTGACATAGCTGTACCCCCAGGTGCAAAGTGCTCCCAGGTGTTTGGGTCGGGTCCCTCACTGCAGGTAAACCTCTGCTTCCCTGGGACCCGCTGGTGAGCGGGCAGTTCTGAATCGCTGCCGTTCGGCTCTGTGCGGTGTGAGGGCTTTGGCTGGGCAATTGCCTCGCTGTGCTGAGAGGGCTGAGGAAACGGGCTGGAAAGATTCATTGGTGGTTGAGTAGGCGGAGGGGTTGGGTACTTGTAGACAGAAGCTCGCAGGAGGACCCGAGTGCTCAAGGCAACAGGATAATTAATGTAAACCAGGGCTCTCTGGAGAAGGGTTAGAAATTCTTAGCCATAACGTTTCCTTTTTAACCCATACAGGTCCGGCCAGCTCCCCTCCCCCCTCCCAGCTCCCCTGTAGGCCTTCACACACATTCACGTATTCCCCTGTTCATGTATCTGTGCTCTCCTGGGGTCTGTGTTGGCATTGGAGGGCTGGAAAACGTGCCCACCTCGAAGACCACTCGATAGAATCTTGGCTGCTTCGGGTCACGTGAGGACAGCCAAGGGGCACAGCGCAGATAGCCAGGATTCCCAGCTGCCATTTGAGTTAATTCCGTGCAATCTGCTGCGTGCAGAGCAGGCAGCCTGTAAGGAATAGATGGAGGAGCAGCCGTGATGAGTCATGGCACAGTGCTGTGACACGGCGGAGAAGGGACGGCCGTGTCCCTGCCCGGGGTGAGGGGGACCCTGACAGCTTCAGCCGTGTCCCTGCCCGGGGTGAGGGGGACCCTGGCAGCTCCTGAGGGCTCGGTGCATTCAGTCTGTTGTGCTGCGCTCAGTGCTGTGCTCTCTGTGCTGTCAGTGGTCAGCATCCCTTCGTGGGGTGGAGGTTCAGCTGGGATGCGGCGGTCTGTTTTTTGCTAAGGGAGGTGAAGAGGATGCAGCGTGTGCTGGCTGAGTGCTTCCAAAGGCGTCAATCTCGAGTCGGTTAACGAGCGGCGTGCTGTAATTAAGCTTTGGGATTGAGATGCAGATGGATTTGGAGCAGGCTGGCAGATTTCGTCCCTCTCTTGGGGATTCCTCCTGTGGACGAGGAGGCAGAAGGACCATTTATTGGTGGCGACCATCCGAACGAAGCTGAGCTCCGTGCTGGTTTGAGCTGAACGTGGACGTGGGCTGCTTGACCTGAGCGTCTTCTCACCTAAAAAAAAAATAATGGTGAGGACCCCGGCGTAGGACGGAGAGAGGAACCGCAGCTCTGGGATCTCAGTGCGTGGGCTTTTTGTTTTACCCATTTATTGTCTTAGGGCTGCAGAGCTTGCTGTCGCTTTTCTGCACGGATCAGGAGAAGTCACCGTGGTCTCCAAAGGGAGAACTTGCCAGAAACACCAGAAAAGCCAACCTCTGGTTGGCTTTTCTGGTGTTTCTGGCAAGTTCTCCCTTTGGGGGACGGAATTCAATTTGCACTGCCGTTTCTATTCTGTTTATCTTTAAATACGTGGCAGCTGAACAGAACCGGTGTGTTAAAATAGCTTCTTTTGGACAGCGTCTTTTTCGAAAGCAGCCAGATTTTCAGTTCACGCTCCCCTTCCTCGAGGGCACCGCGGGGCGTGAAGCTGCGTGTTGCGTTATCGGAAGCGTTCCGAGGCGCAGAGCGCCCGTGCTGTCGTCAGAACTGCTGCCAGCCCAGGTCTGCAAGTAACGAGTGCGCGGATGCTCCCTCGGGGAGGGAACGATGGAGCTTCGAAGGTAAAGTCTGCAAGGTTTGGGGGAAAGGCAGGCAGCCCGTGGAGGCTGAGCCGAAGCGGAATCTTCGGCTCTGAAATGCGGAGAGAAAAAGCAAGCTCCTTCTTGTCCCTTCCAGCTGCCAGGCAGCCTGGCAGCGCAGCGTTTCACCTCCTCGCTGCTCCCTGGCACGCTCCTCCCCAGCTCAGCGAAGTGATATTATATCTCAATAACCCGTGCCTTTGATTCGTGATTGCGCCTTCGCTTCGCCGAGCTCTGAAAGGAGCTGGAGAGGTTATTAACGACACGCGGTGATCACACACCAAGTTAAAGCCTCTTGCTAAGTGAAATTCGAGGGAAAAGCAGCCAGCTTTTCAATATTTCGCAGAAGCGCTTTGTGCCGCTTTCCGTTTGCAGCTAGACAGTTGCAAATTACGTCAAATTGCTCCTGAAGAAGGGAAGGAAGAATAGAGGGAGAGGAGGGGAGGGAGGGTTTTGTAAAAAGTAATTCTTCTGGCAAGATACGGTTACTGTTTTATTTCTATGCAGAACAAAGAAGGGCTTGCTGAAAGGTGGGCAAGTAAGTGGCAGAAATTGGTATTGATCCAAGCTGGGAATACGGGCAGTTTGAGAGCAGCAGTGGGGGCACTGAAATGCAGGGAAAGAACTCAGGGATGCAGCGAGGGCTCGGGAATGCAGGGACACAGGAATGGAAAATTACGGCCAGCAGCAGCACTAGAGCAGAGAGAGATGCTGGGAACGCACCAGGGGTTGAGAGGCAGCGGCAGTAACTCACATGGCTGGGCAGCAGGATTCATGCAGACACACAGCAGCGAGAGTGGGGAGCGTCCCCGTGGGCAGGCTGCGCTGCACTGCCGGGACGTGGGCTGCCCCGGGACCCACGGCACGTGGGAATGTGAGCAGCACAGGAGGCTGAGAGGGCTCGGGAGAGAGGTCAGAGCATCGGATGGTCCCCTTCTGGATGGTCCAGGTGGCTGTGTGAGGCCACCGTGGGGCAGTGTGGGTGGGGTGGGGTGTGAGCACTCAGCTGGGGGCTGACGCTGCGCCTCGCTTGTTAGAGGTGGTCTTTGTGGTTTGGACCCTCGGGCCGAGCAGGGTGGAGAATTGTTTGATTTTCCAGCGCAGGTTTGGTGGGTGCCATCGCAGCAGATTCAGCAGGGAGCTTTGTCAGTTAGGAGGTGGCAGCATGGGGAACACGCGGGGCTGCCTCGAATGGCAGCGATGTGAAGGGTCGGGCGGAGCTGCCCCGGGGCAGACAGCAGCAGAGAGCCCCTTCACTGCAGACACGCATGCAAACTCTCATCCTATCCAAGGTTTGGCTCAAGGGGCTGAGGTTTAACAGCAAGGCAGCAGCCCTGCGAAGCACGCACCCTGAAGAGGCAGAGCAAGCTGCCAGGACAAACATTGGTTCTCGCAGCCTACGGAGCTGGAAGGAGAATGAAATTAAAAGATCAGTGCCCACTCCTACGTGCTGTTCAGAAATGCACGTGTGCGCTCTGTCCTGTGCACGAGGAGCCTCCCATCCGCCCCACACATCTCCCAGCTTGTAGCTTTTGTCTCCCAGAGCTGGCGTATCTTCCAGCAAGCTCACCTGAGGTCATGGGCACGTTCCCGTGTGTCTCCTCTGCTGTAGGAGAAATGTTCCTGAGGTGAGGACTGAAGAAGATGTAGGAATGCAAAAGGAGAGGTGGAGAAGTAGATCGTGGTAAGAGGAGGGAGAGGGCTCTTGAAGAAGGGGCTGTGGGGTCCTGGAATGGGTTGGAGGGCAGCGCTGAGATCAGATAGTTCCTACCCACCTGCCACGGATTGCCAGCCTCTAATTCAGGCCCTAGGTCTGGTTGTCCTGGGCCTCCTCCAGCCCGGCTCTGAGCACCTCCAGGCACATCTCCGACAAGTGGGGAGGTCCTGGAACGGGAAGCTCTGAGATGGCAGGTCCCAGCTTTCCCCTCTCATCCCATTTCGGTTCAGATGGTGCCTCTTCTGCCCCCTTAAGGCCCAGGTGGTGCTCCTTCACCCTCAGCAGCCGGGAGCAGCACACAGCACAGCTCAGAGCTCAGAGCCCTCTGCCCTGCTGCTCCCAGGTGTGGAGGAGCGAGGTGCTGCCAGGAACCCCTTCAGATGAAGGGCGGGGGGTTCACGAGCTGCTCCCACAGACCCTAACACGGAGCTGTGCAGAATCCCACTGGTGACAGGTGCTTGCCAGCCTGCCGTAAGCCCGGTTACTAGAACATTCTGAGCTGCAGCTTTCAGCCAGTTGTTCACTCCTTGAAGCGAGTGTTTGTGCCGCCGGATGCTGGGCGTTCTGTCCAGGAGCATGCTCTGAGAAACAGCACCAAAAGCTTTGCTGCAACCCAGCAAGATGACATCAGCTGGCTTCTCCTGGTCAGCAACGTGACTAACCTTGTCATCAAAGGGAATCAAGTTAGCTGAGCAGGTGGACGTGTCTCCTGAAGCCCCGCGTGGCTGTGACCGATGGCCGTGTTGTCCTTCAGGTATTTTTCATAACTCCCAGAGTGATGTCCGTGGTTCTGCCGGGCACTGAACTGAGGCTGACAGGCCTGCACTTACCGGGGTCTTCATCCTTGCCCTGCTTGAAAACCGGGACAAAATTTGCCAGCTTCCACGTGACGGGGACCTCTTCAGATTCCCGGGACTGTTGAAAACTAATTGAGAGGTCTTGCAGTGACACCAGGCAGCTCTGCGAGCGTTGCGGGCTGAATCCCATCGCGCCATGTCCTGCGTGCCTCCGTCTGGAGCAGCAAACCCTACACAAGTCTGGAGTTGGTTGGGGGTTTATTGTTCCCGCAGATCTGCAGCTCGGAGCTCTGAGGGTCCCATCCCACTGTGTGACAGCAGTGTGCCGTTCCTGTTTAACATCTGCCAGGCTGAAGTCACCTGTAAGGATCTGCTGATCTGGAGGCATCCCTGGGTTCCTTAAAGAGTAATTCATCAGCGTTGCCATCCTGGGTGACGTGTGGCACTGACAGCACTCACAGGACTCTTCCCACCAAGTCTCGTTTATTCCTCGCTTATGCAAAACGTCCGTGGCTTTTTCGGGTGCCAGGATGGCCTCTCGTGGGCTCGACAGTGAATCTTTTGGAGCCACTGTTCTTCCAGCCCTGTCTCACGAGAGTGGGGAGGAATAGGAGAAGGTGGGTGGCAAATACTGCTCCCTTTGCATCACTGAAGTCCCTCTTGAACCCTCAGAGGACTCGCTGAACCTGGCCCGGCTGTTTTCTTCCCTTTGCTTTCCGGGGTTCACCCGGTGTCCTAGCACCTGCAGCAGAACACGTGAGGCATTCGGCATTTCCCTTCTTTCACCTTAAGGCCCCTTGGCACGGAGCACAAGAAGAGATCAGAGCAACACGGAGTGTCCTGCAGCGTCCTCCTCGGAGCTCCGGGGCACCACGAAGGAGCAGCGTGGCCGTGGATCCCACGTGTGCCTGCCCTGATGATGTGTGCCTGCCAAAGCCACGCGCGTGCTGGTGCTGACACAGAAATGGTGCTGTCACTTCTGCAGAGCTATCAACGAGGTGCAGAGGCTTTGGGTCGCAGTAGTTTTCTTGCTGTGCTCCCAGGAGCTGCTGGAGGGGGTTTGAGGAGCACAGTGTGCCCGCTGTGTGTGCATCGTGGCCGTGCGCTCCAGTGAGACCTGCGTGCACTTGGCTTTGGAGGGGAGATAGCTGCTCTGTGCTGGGGGAAGGACCTCCCAGAGAAACCTGTGGGGTCCTCAGCTCTTCCCAGTGCTGCAGAGCAGTGGGATGAGAGCTCCCCAGCGGTCTTTCTTGTTCGTGCTGGAAGCAGGAGGCCGTGGCTGCGTGGGCAGGAGGGGCTTTGTGATTTGGGCTCTGCACTTTGCATCTTCGTGCATGACCTCCATCATCATCACCTTGGATTCTTCACCTGGAGCACAGCTCTCGTTATTCTCATCTCCTGAATGGCACTGGACTGGGTTGGATTCTTCGGTGGCTCTTAGAGCTGCGTTGGAGCGGTGCTCGTGGCTGTGAGGCCCTCTCCCTCTCCCCATGAAGGCAGATCCTTCTGAGCAGGACTGAGGTACAACGAGGCATCAGTGGAAAGAGCATGCAGGAGACCTGGGCACCAGCCCACCCCTGTCTGTGTTCCCTTCCAGACGCCACGTTCGGCGAGCACACCAGCCCTTCATCTGCACAGCTAGAACTGTGCTGCAGGGCATCTCTCACTGCCCAGCAGAGCACAGCACGCAGCCTGCGGAGCCTGAAACCTCAGGACCTAGTTGTGAGACGGCCTCGGATGCCTTCTGGTTCCTGCAGTCCCAGAGGAGCCAGCCTGCATCGTGTGTTTAATGCACTCTGCCTCTGACCCACTTAACGCTGAGGTTCCCCTGCTCTGTACCTGGGGGGCTATTCTACATAACTTCACTCCTAATTAATAGAGGCTTGCCCTGCCGGCCGTGGGGGCTGTCTCTCTCTATCTGCAGCCTGAAAGCTTATTTTTTTTTTTTCAGAGGTAGCCCTCGCTGCTCCTCCTGGCAGCGCGGCTGCTGGGTGGCTGAGCTGCGGGCATCGCTGTGGATGTGGGTGTGGGGAGCGGTGTGTTTTGGGGTGAGGGGTGGGGATCTGGGATGGGGATCTGGCCCACGAGGGTCTGCTGGCACGTGTGGGATGTGGACGTGCTATTCTCCCGAAATGAGCAAATAGGTTAAATTTTAATGCCCAGCTAAATAATTTAATGAGAAAAATGAAGCTCGGCTCGTGAGGTGGGCGCAGCCTCGTAAAGCATTTGTTCGTCCTCGGTGGCACACGCGTGTTCATGTATGTTTGTGTGCTTGTGATCTGAGGTGTGCACGTGCTGCCTCAGCCTGTGATTCCGGGCCCGTATCGGTCTGGCTGCTGTGGGTTCAGGGGTCCCTGCGAGCAGTGCAGCCCGAGATGATGACCGCAGGATGGAAGAGTGTGTGGCAGTGAGACCCACAGCCTGCCCCCGTCTGCTTCCCAGCACCTTCCTCACATGGAAGAGGCGACGTCTGGCCGTCCTTTCTGTGCCTTCCTGTTTCCCACCCTTTTCTGTCCCATTCCTATGGGGCACAGAGCTCTATGTGTGATTTTTGGATGCTGCGGACGCACTTCAAAGACCTTTGGTGATGAGTTAAAGCATCCGCGGGCTCCCCTTGTGTTTGTGGGCTCACATCTCTGCTTGGGAGTGCTTTGGTATTTTGTCCACCTTCAGGGGCAGTGTGGGGCTCGGAAGGATGCGGTCCTGCTCGGTGGCAGCGTGCCTCCTCCCTGCCTGCCTCCCCCTCTCTGGGAGCTCAGCAGCAAGCAGACAGAGCCCTGCTGCTCTCCTCCCAGCCTCAGCATCTGGACAGCTTCCTGGCATCTCGTTTCCTCCTCTTTCCCCACACCTTTCGGGGCCTCACCGGGTGCTTCTCACCTTGCAGGGAAGCGTTCATCCCTTGGCTGCGGGCTCGGGGCGACACCGGTGGTGAGTCCCCGTGCTCAGCTGTGGGGCTGGGCCGAGCAGTCGAGGGCAGGGCTGTGTCTGCAGCCGTGGGGTGCAGAGCACCGTGTGCCTCCTGTCCCCACGATGCCTCTGCTTGCCCGGCTGGACCGCGGTGCTGTGCTGGCATCGCTGCCGGCACCATCGTGGTCCTGCAGCCGTGGCCGTGCTGCGGGCTCACCCCGCTGGGGCCCGGCGGGCTCTGGGGAGGGGGAAGGGGTGGACAGATGGACGGAGGGGGCCCCCTCCCCGGAGATCGTACCAAAATGTCTCTTTTTCTGCAAAGCAGAGGGAATGCCCCCAAGAGCTGGTTTCCATGGCAACCACAAATGTCAGGTTCCATGCGGTGAATAACCGTTTCCATGACGACACCTCCTTTCCCCAAGGTGCTTGGAACTGGAGTGACAGCCCTTCTGGGGGAGGGGACGGGTGAGCTGTCCCCAGGTACTGAGCCCCCTCCTTCCCCCCCTCCCCACCCCCCCCCCCAGTGTGCTTTTGGCTCCTCGCGCTCGGCTGTCAGCCCCAGCATCCCTGGGTGCCTCTGTGCCCATGGGGGTGGGGGGGGGGTGATGCTCTTGGCTTTGGCAGCATCCCTTCCTCCCTCCCTGCCCCCCGATGAATTTGCTCCACATAGGAGATGAGATCCGAGCCTGCCCCTCCATCTCCCTCCCCATCTGTTTAGCTTAATCCTGGTTTTGCTTCCTGGGTAGAGACAAAGCTGTTTCTCTGTGCGTGGGGAGGGAGGTGGGCAGCCACTCCTCCTGGCTCCGTGCAGAGCCCGCTCTTCCAGGCACGCATCTGGGCTGCTGCTCTCTCCCAGCCTTACAACCAGGGGCTGCAGCAGCTGCCACAACTCAGCCGGGAGACGTGGGGCTTTCTGGAGCAAGAGCTCACCGCCTCCTTCTGAACCCTGCCCCACATCCCTGCCCCACATCCTACGGAGCTCATGGGCCGTGAGAGGCCGTGTCCTCGGCTCAGAGTGCCGTGCTGCACTGCAGGGTGTTGGGAGCTCCGTAATCCCGTGCAGTTGATCTGGAGCAGGAAAGGGCTGCTCAGCCTCTCCCTTTCCCCTGAGCGACACAGCAGGTCCCGGCTGAAGCCGGTGCTGCTGCCTTCCTTTCAGCTGTTACAGCCAGCTTCTGCAGCCCCACCTCGCTCCGTGGGGCAGAGGAAACCCAGGGATGCTCCCAGCTTAGTGTTCTTCCTGCCTGAGTCAGTGCGCGCCAGCTCGTGGCCCTGGGCTGCTGTGCTCAGCCCTCAGCTCGTCCTGCTCGCTGCCCTGTGAGCTGCTGGGTTACCCCGCAGCTCTCCTACAGCTGCTGTCACTGTGGGCTCTGCTTTGGCTTTGGGACAGCAGCATGTACTTTGCGTGCTGGCTCCTGAACGAGTTTCACTTCTGTGCCTTTTAAGGCTCGATGTCGTTCTCCATTTTGGTTCCTGAGAGAGGGGGAGCAGCTCCGGCGTGGGTCTGACCTGCAGTACCACTGCTTCAAGTTGGCCTCTGTGAGACGTGGGATGTGGAAATCTGCCTCGTCCACCAGTGCTCAGTGGCTCAGCTGGTCCTGCTCGCCTGGGGAGGAAGCTGCGTTTTTCTCTTCCCTTTTTGGGCAGCACAGGATGCTCCAGTGCCGTGCAGCTGACAAGTGTTCTGCACACCAGCCAGTTACAGCCGTGGGTCGCTTAGTCCAGTGCTGCTGGGTTGGGTTGGCTGTCTGTCTTTACCTGGAGCGTGCTCACGTCCTGTGTGCCGAGCTGTGGCTGTTGCCGCTGGTTGAATCGTTGCTGATGGGTGCAGGAGGGGTGAGCAGCTCTTCTCCACGTCCAAACCCTGGGGGGGTTTTGTCCTTTTCTCCCCCTGCAGCCAGGAGACACTGCCTGGGAGCAACGCTGCCCTTCTTAGAGCCCCCTGGAGCTCTGCAGGGGGACTGGGGAGGGGGAATGCAGCCTGGCTGCTGCTGCGCTGCTGCTGCTCACGTTCTGTCTGGAGGAAGCAGAATTTCGTGCGCACCATTCCCACGAGATCCTAGTTTCCTTTTGAGGAGTCTGGAATCCACGTGGTCCCTTCTCCAGGGGCTCCGGTTGCTGTCACAGTGCCTCAGTTCCCTCGTGCTGCTCACAGCAGTGCCTCTGCCATCAGCAGCGTGCCAGGCACACGGCCACGCTCTGACCCTCTGCGTTTTTCTCTCGTTGCAGATGGCGCGCCCGATCCAGGTGAAACCCGCCGACAGCGAGAGCCGTGGAGGTAGTTGTCATCTCTCCTTGTTCCTCCCGTGGTGGCTTTGTGGTTGTGATGGAGCCCAGAGACGCAGAGCCCCGACTTGGGCCCCCCCCTCCCCCACTCTGTGTCAGTGGGTGTTGGTGTGTGGCGTGGGTTTAGGGTGGCTGATGCTCACTGCTGCCCGTTCTCAGCTCTGCCGGGGCCCGAGGGATATTGCGGAGAGCTGCATGCAGTGGGGAAACGTGTCTGGAGGAAAAGCAGCCCGAGTTCAGGGCTGAGATGGAGGAGCTGGAGCGTGCAGGGCAGCAGCTCGCACTGAGCTGAGAACAGAATAGTTCTGAAATTGCTGGGAAGCTTACAGCAGCTCGGATGCTTCCTCCAGGCAGAAAAGGATTGCAGCCCCCACCCCTTCCACATTTATGGATGTTTTGCTGCTTTTCCTGGTCTTACCGCTACGTTTCTTCTCCCCTTTTTCCAACCCTGCGTCTGCCTCTCCACGTGCTGCCTCTGAAAGCAGTTTGCTGCTGGGGAGAATTGGGGTGACACTGTGTTCCCGCGTCCTGCGCGCTGTGCTCAGACCTGCCAGACTTCTGTGTGGGATTTTCAGGGGTTGTTTCTGAGCACTTTGCCTACTGTCCCAGCATTTGGGAAGCCGCCTGGGACCCCAAAATGGGATGGGATTGGAGCCGCTGATGCTTTCAGCGGAGCAGAATCGGGTCGGCAGTTTCAGATGTTACTCGTAAGGGATGCAGACACGCAGCGTGGCAGAGCCGCCCTCAGCTGACCTCGGAAACGTGGGCTCCATTCCCAGAGAAGGAAAAGAAAACCCTAGTGGCTTTTTAATGAATGGTTATGATTACCTTGTGTCGTGAGCAGCGTTGACCCCGAGGTATCTGGGGATGCTCCGTACCCCGGCAGAGCTGTGCAGAGCTGTGCGTCGGCTCCCAACGGCGTGCTCCTGTGTCACTGTTCAGAGAAGGACAGTTTCCTGCAAAACCAGTGCAGAAGTGGCAATTTTTTTTGTCTCTCAGGGAAAAGGCAACGAAGAAATTACCCTTCCTGTCAGCACCGCTGGTTTCTCGTCCAAAAAGCCATTTTCTGTTTCATGTGAGGGAGAAAAAAAGTCTTTTTTGAGCAAATTCTGCCCTTCCCCCCTCCCCCCCCCTCTATAGGGATTGCTCTTTTCCCAGGTGGGAATCCCTGGAGCTCACACAGCACCCACAAAATCCGAATCAGGGAGGAGTTAACTCCCTGTCCCTTCTTCCTTCTCCACTGCTTCACAGTATTTATATTGCAGACGTTCATTTTTCCCTGGGAATGGCAGAGCGCTGCTGGGCTGGAGCAGAGCAAAAAGGGCCCGGGTGGGGGGGGGGGGATGCAGGCAGGACCTTGGGGGGGCCCAGCAGGCAGGACCTTGCTTTGTGGGCAGCCCCAAGCTTAAGAGCAGGGCCACAGTCCCTAAGGACTGCAGATATCAGGACATGAGCTCCGCTTCCCAGGCTCTGGCTCCTGGATCACTTCTTCCTTGGAGGCTGCACATCCCCATAGGACTTTTCTCTTAGGGGGGGTTGACGTGAGCGGCCCCCAGGGCTCTGAGCACCTGGATTCCTTCCAGCCCCATGGCTGTGCTCAGAAATCGGGGGTTCCCGCAGGATCCACCACAAACTGGAATTTTCCTGGAGGTGGAAGCGGCATCAGGACAGCACTCCACGTTGGTCTGAGTCGGGTTGTGGTTTCTGAAGGTTCCTCCTATAGCAGAAACCCCATTCCCTGTAGCAGTAACCCCATTCCCTGTAGCAGTAACCCCATTCCCTGTAGCAGTCACCCCACGCTGGCAGGAGGCAGAGGGAGGTTCAGGCAGGGCAGAGCTGCTCAGATAAGGGAACGTGAACAGAGCTCTGCTCTGTGTTCCCCTTGGAAGGAACCTCCCTCCCCTCCAGGTGCTCACGCCTCTCAAATTAAGCATCCTGAGTTAAGGACGTGCAGTCAGAGCGCTGTAATTTGCCTCCTGGGGTAAGGGATGTGGATCCCTGTGCCAGAGCAGCCCTGGGAAGGCGGTGTGGGTTCGGCTGGGTGCTGTTACTGCACCCCGCAGAAGGGCTTTGCTGGGAAGAAGATGTTGCCTGCATGGATTGGAAGGAGGACCTGCTACGGTAGTGCAGGCTTTGTCAGCCCTTCCCTCCCTCTGCCTCTGCTGTGAGCGCAGGAGGGACAGCAAGACATGGGCTGAAGGGGCAGAGGAGCCTGTCTGTATTCCTTGTGAAAGCACAATGTGGGGGTGACAGCTTGCCCAAGCACATCAGCACGGCGTCAGAGGCGAGAAAACCCCCTGCCTGCCCAGGGAGATGGGCTGCGGGACCCAGCCCAGCCACACTGCCTCCCCCTGCCCGAGCCGGGGTGCTGGGGGTGCTGGGGGTGCTGGGGTGCTGGGGATGCTGGGGGTGCTGGGGATGCTGCCCAGGTGAGGTCCATCTGTGGGGCTGTGTGCCCCCTCTCGTGGCTGTTCCCATGGTATCCTCATCCCGCTCTGCTCTCGCCCTCCTCCCATCTGCCTGGCTGCGCCCAGAGCGTGTTTCCATGGGAACCCAGCAGCCAAGGATCAGAGGCAATTTTCCTGCTTGCTGGACAGTGCGGGGAAATTGCCAATCAGAAGGTGGAAAACAAGATCTGGAGAGAAACGAAGGACAAATGGCTGGAGGAGGTGTGCTGTGAGCAGGAGGGGACGTCCTTCGGGGCTGCACGGGGAGCCCATGACCCACGGCAGCGGCTCGAGGACGGCAGCTGGTGCGGAACCGGTGCTCGGCCTTGGGAGCTCGGACATCGGGGGAGGGCTGCGTGCTTTTGGGGTGCTGCAGGGATGGATTGCTGCTTGGGCTGCCCCCACAGCTCTGGGTTCTTTCCCCACGTGCCGTTCTTGGGAACAGGGCTGCGTGAAATGAAAATAACTGAGGGAGAAAACAACAACAAAAAGCCTTTTGCTTTGTTGATTTCACCCCGTTCTGAGTGTTCAGAAGAGGCTGAAACCCAATGGGTGCGGGGTCTTTCTGCCTTTGCAGCTGGAGTCTGCAGGGTAGCACAGTTCTAAGCCGTTCTGCATGGGCAGAAAAGCTGGAGACGTTTTTTTTCCTTCCAAATTCAAGCAAGAAAAGCTTCCATTCACCAATAAAAACCAGGCTTCCGAAAGGCCCTGTTAGCAAACCCTCCCAAACAACGCAAGGACCTGAGCAGAACTGCAAGGACCCGCAGCAAAACTGCAAGGACCTGAGCAAAATGGCAAGGACTGAGGCAAGCTGATGGCGTGGATCCTTCCCAAGATCCTTCCCAAACTCAGTGGGTCCTTCCAAACTCATCAGCCGAAGCTGGAGCTGTCATCGCAGCCCTGGCTGTGGCAGGAGCTGCGGTGGTGTAGTGGTGTGGCACACGCTGTGCTCACCCCTCGCTTCTCTGCAGGGCACACGCTGCCCGTGCACGCTTGTTGCCCATGAAGCGCGCTGGAAGGTGGCACGCTGTGTGTCTGAGTGGGGCTGGGCGAGCTCAGGGTGTCCCCGCCCAGCGCAGCCCTGCCGCTCCGAGCCCTGTTGTTTTCCAGGTCGCTGCACTCACACACACACAGCAGTTTCCTCGCTATTTTCTGTGACGTGCGTCACATTGCATCGGTTTTGTTTGAAGCCGGCCCCTCCGCTGCTGCATCCCGACACGCTGCCGTGGGTCACGTCTCCCCACGCGTGGGGGAGCAGACGTCACCGTGCAGACGCGGAGCTGGGGCTGGGGTGGTGATGCTGAGCTGGGCAGGGAAGTGGGAATGGTGATGTGGCAGAGAGGGGATGGGGGCAGGGAAGGGATGGAGGCAGGGCAGGGATGGAGGCAGGGATGGAGGCAGGGGAGGGATGGAGGCAGGGCAGGGATGGAGGCAGGCAGGGATGGAGGCAGGGGAGGGATGGAGGCAGGCAGGGATGGAGGCAGGGATGGAGGCAGGGCAGGGATGGAGGCAGGGATGGAGGCAGGGAGGGATGGAGGCAGGGATGGAGGCAGGCAGGGATGGAGGCAGGGATGGAGGCAGGCAGGGATGGAGGCAGGGATGGAGGCAGGCAGGGATGGAGGCAGGGCAGGGATGGAGGCAGGGATGGAGGCAGGGATGGAGGCAGGCAGGGATGGAGGCAGGGATGGAGGCAGGCAGGGATGGAGGCAGGGATGGAGGCAGGGAGGGATGGAGGCAGGGATGGAGGCAGGGCAGGGATGGAGGCAGGCAGGGATGGAGGCAGGGCAGGGATGGAGGCAGGGAGGGATGGAGGCAGGGAGGGATGGAGGCAGGCAGGGATGGAGGCAGGGCAGGGATGGAGGCAGGGCAGGGATGGAGGCAGGCAGGGATGGAGGCAGGGCAGGGATGGAGGCAGGGCAGGGATGGAGGCAGGGAGGGATGGAGGCAGGGATGGAGGCAGGGCAGGGATGGAGGCAGGGAGGGATGGAGGCAGGGATGGAGGCAGGCAGGGATGGAGGCAGGGATGGAGGCAGGCAGGGATGGAGGCAGGGGAGGGATGGAGGCAGGGAGGGATGGAGGCAGGGGAGGGATGGAGGCAGGGGAGGGATGGAGGCAGGGCAGGGATGGAGGCAGGGCAGGGATGGAGGCAGGGATGGAGGCAGGGCAGGGATGGAGGCAGGGACGGAGGCAGGGCAGGGATGGAGGCAGGGCAGGGATGGAGGCAGGGATGGAGGCAGGCAGGGATGGAGGCAGGCAGGGATGGAGGCAGGGATGGAGGCAGGCAGGGATGGAGGCAGGCAGGGATGGAGGCAGGGCAGGGATGGAGGCAGGGACGGAGGCAGGCAGGGATGGAGGCAGGGATGGAGGCAGGCAGGGATGGAGGCAGGGCAGGGATGGAGGCAGGGAAGCCGGAGGTGCCGCAGTTGATTTGGCGCTGCCCGCGGTGCTCTGTGCTGCTCCCGAGGTCGCTCAGGGAAGAGTGTGATTGCGTGGGGTTATCCAAAGGAAGGAATGATAATGAGCAGGGATTACTACTCTTGCTGTCCAGCGGGGAGGGGACACCACAGAACCCTTTTCCCATGTGTGGGGTCGGGATGGTCCGGCAGATGTAACCCAAGATGTGTCAGCAGAGCCGCACCAGCCGTGCTTTCAGCACGAGGCCGTTCTGTGCATCATGTCCCTGTCCTCCTGCTTCCGACGTGTCCCTCATAGAGGGTTGATGTTTCTGTGTTTGCCCCTAGGGGACAGGAAGCTCTTTGTGGGCATGTTAAATAAGCAGCAGTCTGAGGATGACGTGCTCCGGCTCTTTGAACCGTTTGGGGTCATTGATGAATGTACAGTGCTGCGTGGACCCGATGGGAACAGCAAAGGTGTGAACCCCTGTGTGTGTCGTGCCTTTTTTCTCCCTGCTCTTCACGTAGTGCTCACCCGCCCCATGGGAGCACGGCCAGGAGTGGGGACAGGGCAGGGAGGGGAGGGCTGGGGAGGACGTGGAAGGATGGGGGCAGAGAGCGGCGAGGAGCGGAGCTGCGGGGATCCCCGGTGAGCTCAGCCCGGGTTTGCAGCTGGGAGTGTTGGTGGGGAAGGTGGGAAGGAGCAGCAGGCGTGGAGGTGGTGGCATCGCACGGAGGGAGCGATGTGAGATCTTTGCTGCCTCTCCAGAGTGGAGCGCTCGGGGCGAGCCGTGCTTTCTGCTCCCGCTGCTTGGGGGGGCTCTGCTTCGCCCCGGGTGAGACGCAGCCGCGCGGGGGCTCCGCCGCCACGGGGGTCCCATCACTGCCTCTCCTCTGCTCTCTCTGTCCCTTTCCAGGCTGTGCTTTTGTAAAGTTCTCATCTCACACAGAGGCTCAGGCAGCAATCCACGCACTCCACGGCAGCCAGACAATGCCCGTGAGTATGAGGCCAGGGAACCCCCTCCCTCATCCCCCTCCCCACAGTTGTGAGGACAGGGGCACGCGCACACGTCCACGCTCTTGTCCTCAGGGAGCACCCCACGTCCCGGGCTGATGTGTGTGTGTGTGTCTGTGTGTCTGTGTGTCTGTCTGCCCAGACCGGCAGTGACAACAGTTTTATTTATGAAGGATAAAAAAAAATGAGAGCCAGGGAGTGGGCAGTGTGAGCAGACAGGGCTCCAGCGCCTGGGTGCATTCCCTGTCCTTCACGGATGGATGGAGGGAGGGAGGGAGGGAGGGAGGGAGGGAGGGATGGATGGATGGATGGATGGATGGATGGATGGATGGATGGAGGGAGGGAGGGAGGGAGGGAGGGAGGGAGGGAGGGAGGGAGGGAGGGAGGGAGGGAGGGAGGGAGGGAGGGATGGATGGATGGATGGAGGGAGGGAGGGAAGGAGGGAGGGAGGGAGGGAGGGATGGATGGATGGATGGATGGATGGATGGAGGGAGGGAGGGAGGGAGGGAGGGAGGGAGGGAGGGAGGGAGGGAGGGATGGGGAAGGACATGGCCCAGCCTCCAGGCAGCTGCTGAGCACTTTCCCTCCAATATTTGCTCTTCTGCACCTCTTCCCACTGCTCTCTGCTGCCTGCTCTGCCCTGTCCCACCTTGCCTGACCACTGACTCTGCCTGCCCCTGGCCTCCCCCCCCCCGGCCTCCTCTCTCTGTCTCCTCTCTCTGTGCCTAGGGCGCTTCCTCCAGTCTAGTGGTGAAGTTTGCTGACACAGATAAGGAGAGGACCCTCCGTCGCATGCAGCAAATGGTGGGGCAGCTGGGGATATTCACTCCATCCCTCACCTTGCCGTTCAGCCCATACAGCGCCTATGCGCAGGCTGTGAGTATCACGTGGGGGGGAGGGGGGAAGGCTGCCCACCTGGCTGTGGGGCACGTCCATACCTGGGCTGGGAGACCTCTGGCAGGTCTCTGTAACCGTGTGCAAGCTTCCCAGTACCTGGGGTTTGCTCCGGTTTCTCAGTCGGCAGCGCAGCCCCTGTGCTTTCTCCTCCTGGAAGGGGTGACGGGAGAGAGCTGGGCCCCCTTGCAATGGGGCCGGGTTTGTGTGACACGTAGACTGGCGGAGGTGCCTGGGAACAGGTGGGGCTTAAGCCAGCGTCCTTCTGTCTTGTGTTGTGATTCCGGGCTGATGTTTGCCAGCTGCGGTTTGTGAGCGGGGTCCATGGTCCCGCCGTGTTTGCTTCTGGAGCGCCAGGAATGCCCTGGGCCCGGCCTCCATTTCTCCAGCGGGCACTGTCCCCACTGCTGCCTTTGGCTCCCAGGGCTTCCCCTGTTGACCCACACGGGGTTTTCAGGGGGTCCAGCCATCCTTCTTCCCCTCTGGCAGGGCTGGCTGCGCCCCAGGTCCTGGGGAGGGGGCCGTGCTGCCCCACGGGGAGTTGCCGTTGGTGTCTGAAGCACCGTAGGTGGTGGTGCTGTTGGTGTTCAGGGTAGATCCCAAACTCAGCGTTGGTGATCTGTCAGCTCTCGATGAGCGGGGAAGGAGGCAGGACGGGGCCGTGCTGCTGCGGCCCACGGTGTGAGCAGGGGGAGCAGCCAGGTCGTCCACACTGGGTTTGCCAGCGGTGTCCGCTCACCGAGTGCTGCCGGGAGGGCGGACCGAAGCTCAGCAGTGCTGCTCGCTCCTCTGCTCCTCAGCTGTGCCTGTCAGCTCCTTGCCTTACTAACCTTCCTGCTCTCTGCTGCGCTGCCTTTCCCTTCTGCTCGAGGCTTTCTGCTCCATTTCTCTCCCGGCCTTCCTCCCCTGGAGCTCTCAGCTCTGGGTGTGTGGGGCTGCGCTGGGACGCAGTGCAGGCGGTGGTGACGTGGCAGGGTCAGGATGAGCTGCTGGGGCCAACTGGTGCCAACTGGGCACTGCTGGTACGTCCCCAGTGTGTCCTTCTCTCCCGTCCGTGGGAGCTTTGCTCCGGAGCGTTTTGGGGCCCCGCTTCTCGATCCCACTGGACGTTTTTAATTTATGTTAATTACATTTCCCTTGAAGGAAAGGTACCTGGAATTAAATGTGAAATCACCGCCGGCTGCGTTCGGTCTGAAGTTATTCCGACGCAGTCAGAGATGGATGCAGAGGTGGGCAGCGCCCGATAGCTGGGACAGCCCGGGAGAAAAGGACTGCACCCGAAAAGCAGCACTTGGGAGGGATGGGAGAGGAACAGGAGAGAAACAGGAGGGGAACAGGGAGAGGAACAGGGAAAGGAGCTAGGAGGGGAACAGGGGAGGAACTGGGAGCAGAACTGGGAGAGGAGCTGGACCCGGAGGCAGCGGTGCAGTTACCGCCTGCATCTTTGGTGGCTGTAAGCACAGAACGCTGCGTGCACCACCGCCTTTCCTCCTCTGGTCCTTGAGTCTCATTAGGGTAATGAGTTCGTTGAGTAATGACGGCCGTAAATGCGGGTCTCGTTCTGCCGGAGCCGGACAGCACTCAGTGATGGGAAAAAAGACAATTGGTATTCGATGAAACGCGTGGGGTGGTGCGTGCTGAGGTGCGAAGGCAGGAGGGCATTGCGGGCGCTGCTGCCACCACCATCCGACCCCCGCAGTGCTCTCGGGGGACGGGGTGAGGGGTTCCCCCCTCAGCACTGCGCTGCTCCGGGGCCGTGGTGCCCACAGCCAAACCTGGTGGGCACACTCATCGTGGTGGGCACGCTGATCCTGGTGGGCACACTTTGGTGGGCACGCTGATCCTGGTGTGCACACTTTGGTGGGCACGCTCTCCCTGGTGCTGCCCCGCGCTCGGTCCCATCCCGGCCGCTCTCCTCGTGCGGACTCATTGAGCTCAGGCAGTGCCTCTTCTCAGCTTTGGTGTGGAGGGACTGGATCTGGATCCCCGTTTCCAGAACGTTCCCAGCCCTTCCTGCCCGACAGCAGATGGGTTTATGAAGGGATTTAGGATCCAGAGCGAGGAGAGGTGCGGTTGGTGCTGAGCTGAGAGCCGTGCGTTGCATCTCACAGCTCCGACTGACGGCTGCGTGGGTCCTCCCCCTCACCCCACTCACTGCCCCATCCCCCTCTGCTCTGTGCCACGACCGGAGGACAGACGGCCCCACGAGCCGGGCTGGAGGGACGTGGGGTGGTACCCGGGGTGCACCCGTGTGCCTTACCAAGGAGAGCGGGGTCGGGGCCGCGTTCCTCGAGGCACTTAACACCGGGGAGGGGCGGCTGCTGGGGCTGTGGGTGCTGAG
This sequence comes from Oreortyx pictus, assembly GCA_036925125.1. Taxonomy (NCBI): domain Eukaryota; kingdom Metazoa; phylum Chordata; class Aves; order Galliformes; family Odontophoridae; genus Oreortyx; species Oreortyx pictus. The sequence goes on from JAUPFR010000027.1 coordinate 2,479,663, forward strand.
CAGCCCGGCCCTGCCTTGCAGCTGATGCAGCAGCAGACGACCGTGCTGTCCACCTCCCACGGCAGCTACCTGAGCCCCGGCGTCACCTTCTCGCCGTGCCACATCCAGCAGATCGGGGCCGTCAGCCTCAACGCGCTCCCGGCAGCGCCCATCGCGCAGACGTCAGGTGAGGGCCGCGCTGGGGGAGGGGGGACGTGTCCCCACCCCTGGCAGTGCTGTCACCCCGAATCAACCCACAGCTGATGGCTGCGTCACAGAACTCGGGTTGGAAAAGATCTTAAAGATCATCGAGTCCAACGTGCACCCACCCGTCCTGCCCTAACAGCCCCCCCCCCAAATCCATTCTCGGCTCTGGGTTTGGGGTGCCCCGACATTGCAGCGGTGCTCTGCAGTGTGCAGACAGCAGCGGGAAGGAGTGAGGGCTCTGTGCCCGTGGGTGCAGACGGATCCAGGAGCACAGGGCCTCATCTCACGGCGTCCCCTCCTTGCTCTGCAGGGCTGCACTCACCGCCCCTCCTGGGGACGACGGCCGTGCCGGGGCTGGTGGCCCCGATCCCAAACGGCTTCACGGGCGTCGTGCCCTTTCCCGGCAGCCACCCGTCCCTGGAAGCGGTTTACACCAACGGCTTCGTGCCGTACTCAGGTATGGCACGCGGGGGGAATCCGTCCCTTGGCCGCAAGCGCTGAGCTCTGTGCCCCGCTCGCACCATCCCCGCAGGTGGGGTTTTCCTTCGCCCCGGGGTGTCCGTGCGCGCCGTTCCCTGTGCTGTGCTTCTCACCACGTTCTCCTTTGCAGCCCAGAGCCCTTCGGTAGCGGACGCTCTGCACCCGAGCTTCAGCGGCGTCCAGCAGTACGCAGGTACCGCAGCCCCTTCTCGTGCTCGGGTCCTTGCAGGTACCACATCCCCGGGTAAACGGTTCCTTCTGTCTCCTCGGGACGCAGCCGTGTACCCGACCACGTCCATCGCCCCCATCGCCCCGAGCATCCCGCAGCCACCGCCCATCCTGCAGCAGCAGCAGCGCGAGGGTGAGGACGGCACTGCTCACGGGGAGGGGCGGAGGGGCGGCAGGAGGGGTCAGCACGGAGGGGGGTTTGGCAGTCCTGGAGGGGATATGTGGCAGTCCTGGAAGGGGATATGTGGCAGTCCTGGAGGGGATATGTGGCAGTCCTGGAAGGGGATATGTGGCAGTCCTGGAGGGGATATGTGGCAGTCCTGGAAGGGATGTGTGGCAGTCCTGGAGGGGATATGTGGCAGTCCTGGAAGGGGATATATGGCAGTCCTGGAAGGGGATATGTGGCAGTCCTGGAAGGGGATGTGTGGCAGTCCTGGAGGGGATATGTGGCAGTACTGGAAGGGGATATGTGGCAGTCCTGGAAGGGATGTGTGGCAGTCCTGGAAGGGATATGTGGCAGTCCTGGAGGGGATATGTGGCAGTCCTGGAAGGGGATATATGGCAGTCCTGGCAGGGGATATGTGGCAGTGCTGGAAGGGGATATATGGCAGTCCTGGAGGGGATATGTGGCAGTCCTGGAAGGGGATATGTGGCAGTGCTGGAAGGGATGTGTGAATCCGCTGTCCAGAACCTCGTGCTGTCTGGATTGTCTCAGAGGGTCTTGGAGAGCCCTCGGATCCCTTGGACGAGTGACTGAGATAAGGGGAGCTCGAGGCCGAAGCACACAGTGCTGGGGTTCTCCTCCGGTGCTGCGCTCTCAGCTGAGCCCTTTTCTCTTCCCCTTTCCCTTCGGGGCTCTCTGTGCTCTGCCCCTCCTGCTCTGCCTGCAGGTCCCGAAGGCTGCAACCTCTTCATCTACCATCTCCCCCAGGAGTTTGGAGACAATGAGTTGATGCAGATGTTCCTTCCCTTTGGCAACATCATCTCCTCCAAGGTGTTCATGGACCGTGCCACCAACCAGAGCAAGTGTTTTGGTGCGTGCTGCTGGAGGCCGACGCGTGGCGTGGCTGGGACAGCCCCGGCAGCGCCGCTGTCACCGCCGCCCGCGTCCTCTCCTGCAGGTTTTGTGAGCTTCGACAACCCGTCCAGTGCACAAACTGCCATCCAGGCCATGAACGGCTTCCAGATCGGCATGAAGCGTTTGAAGGTCCAATTGAAACGACCCAAGGATGCTAACCATCCCTACTGACAGCAGCGAGCGCGCAGGAGTCGCTTCTGCAGCGCAGGTAAAGGCGGCGCGGCCGCGCTCAGAATTGGGGTGGTGGGGGAGGGGCTGCTCCCTGCCATAGGGGACAGCCAAGGGGGTGATGTGGGGGTTGGGGTCCCGAGGTGTGGACTGAGCCGTGTGGGGCTGAGGGCGGAGGCTGAGCTGCGTTACCTGGAGCCAGGTGAGCCGTCAGCAGCTCGTGCTGGCAGCTGGGTGCTCTGAGCGAGGCTTCGGCCCCCCGCCCCGCCCCACAGACCTTTCGTCCGCCTCCGGAGGTCTGAAAACCCCGTTGGTCGGATCGCTGTCGTCTGTTTGTGGTGCAGAGGCGATGCTGTGCAGGGCTGTGCGAGCTGCCCGCTGGGGATGGTTCCTAGCAGACGGGCTGGGAGCAGTGGGGGCTGTGCTGGGGTGGGGGGGGCTGCACGGGATCCGTTCTGCTGAGGGTCGTGTTCTGCTTTGAGCAGCACCAGCTCAGATTTGGAGGTTCACACGGGGGTCCCTCTGGTCCCCGGTTCTCTCTGTGTTCAGGCGGAGGGGATGTCCAGGGGAAGAGTTTCTGCTCCGGGTTGATTTGCAGAGGGATCGATGAATCTGTCAGCTGCTCTGACGCGACCCCTTTCCCTTCCTCCCCTCCCCACCCCCTATTCTGCCCTGTGCCCCCAAAACAAAGCGGTTACTGAGGGAGGAGCAGCCCGTGTGCCCGGAGGAGGGTCCCTCCCCTTCCCCTCCCCGTTTCTCGGTGACAGTGTGTGCGTTACGCAGCCTGTGGGTTTCCCTTTCCTTCTGTTGAAGTGACTCACAGGACCAAACGCTCCCCTCGGACGCTGACTCCTCGCCGCAGCGCTCGGGCGGCTTTACCTCTGCAGCGGTGTCTCCTCGGGAGGCACTGCCACCAGACCCGAACACTTTGAGAGGACGACGGACACGGAGCGAGGAGAGCCCGTCTCCTGCTCGGCGACGGCGCGAGGCGAGGAGCAGAACCACGTACCTCCAGGCGCAGGGCACAGTGGCTGCTCCGCCGCCCTCAGCACCAGCCTGGCAGGCAGCGCAGCTCCCAAGGGCTCCTGCGGACCGCGCTGCCGGGACCCGCTGCCCTGCTGGGGCTGAAAGCACAGGACCCCCCATCCCCGCGGGACCCCCACGGCCGCCCCACGGTTCACATTCCCCTCGTGGGGACGGGGGACCCCGCCGTAGTTCCCCCGCACCGCTCCGTGCGTGGTTCGGCCGCTCGCAGCGTTCTGCGCACACACACATCCGCGTCCACCCAGCACAGCTCACAGCTCCGTGTCGCGATCCCCACGCGTGGATGGGGGGGGGGGGGGGGAGGGGGGAGGGGCGGTGCCCACGGGGCCCTTCCCCCCCCCCACCCCCCTCCCCCTTCATCGCCCGCCGTTGTGATGAGGAGAGGAGGCACTGCGGAGCTTGGTAAGGCATCGAGAACATTCCGTGTGCGTCTGTGTGTCTGTGTCCACGTGGGAGCGGATGGAGGGGGATGGGCGACGCCGGTGGGGGCGGGGGGAGCGGGGGAGGGGGCACAGCCCGCCCCACGTGGGCCGTGGGGGGGGGGGGGGGGGGGGGAGGGGTGTGTTTCTCTAGTCCATGTTTACTGACTGTAAATACCATTTTTATACTTAACATCTGCGGCGTACGTGATTTGTACAATGTACTTTATTTCTGCTACGAGTACTTTCATGGAGTTTAAACTTAATCTAATTTTGAACAAAACGAAAAAACAAAAAAAGAAAGAAAAGGACCGACAGATGCAAAACGGGGCGGGGGGGAGGAGGGGGGGGACAGCACCGGGGGGGAGGGGGGGGGGGGGGCACGTCCGCCGCTTCTTCCATCGCCGCTGCCGCCCCCGGCAGTGACTGCGCTCCGTCGGTGTCAGACTCCTCGGGCTTAAAAAAACGTTTATTTAATAAAAGTTTTACCTCGAGGTTCCGCGGCTCCACGTGCGTTCAGAGCTGCGGCGGAACGGGGCCGTTCGGAGCCGTTCGGGGCCATTCGGAGCCGTTCGGATCCCTTCGGGGCCATTCGAAGCCATTCGGGGCCGTTCGGAGCCTTTCGGAGCTGTTCGGAGTCGATCGGGAGACCGGAGCGGAGCGCGCCCCCGCAGAGCCCCGCCCCCCTCAGAGCTGCTCGGCCAATGGGCGGCCAAGAGCGGGCTGGCTCCGCCCAGGAGAGGCAGCCAATCGGCGAAGCTTGGCGCCGTTAGGGGCGGTGCTAGCGTGAGCCAGGAGCCAATGGGGAAGCCCTCAGCGCCGCGAGATTTGCATACCGGCGGCGCGAGGTCGGGAGGGGAACGGAACGGGACCGGGAGGGGCGGGGCGGGGCAGGTGGGGGCGGGGCAGGTGGGGGAGGGGCGGGGCGGGGCGGGGCGTGTGGGGGAGGGGCGGGGTGGGGCAGGTGGGGGAGGGGCGGGGCGTGTGGGGGAGGGGCGGGGTGGGGCAGGTGGGGGAGGGGCGGGGCGGGGCGTGCCCTTGCACGACACCTGCACCGGCACCGGCAGCGTCACCGCGGACACGGCCGGGAGCGGCCCCCCCCCCCCCCCCCCCCCCCCCCCCCCCCCCCACACACACACACACGCACGTGACCTTCTCCAGCGCCGAGGCGGTGTCGATCAGGCCCAGGACACACACAGTGATGGAGACGTTCCTCCGCTGCATCATGAGCTCGTGGCGCAGAGAGATGAAGAAACCGTCCAGGGCGAACTTGGTGGCGGAGTACGAAGTGGTGAAGGGAGTGGGCACCTTCCCTGGGAAGGGAGGAAAGAATGAGGAACGCTGGGGAACGGAGAGCAAACGGACCCGGCTCCGTCCTGCACCGAACCACGGCGACCTACGGCTCCTACGCGACAGCTCGCACTGACCTGCGAGGGACGAAACCACCACCACGCTGCCCCGGCAACGCTCCAGCGCGGGCAGAGCCGCCGCTGCGAGCGCCACGTAACTAAAGAAATTCACCTGGAGGGAGCGGAGCCGCGGGAGGACGGAGAGAGAAAGGCCACCGTGAGCTGAGAGCCACAGCCAACAGGAGGGAACGGAGAGCGGGGACGGGAGGAGGAGGAACCCCGCTCCTACTGAGCACCACAGCGCACACACAGTGCACACACACACACACAGTGCACACACACACACACACACACACACACACACTGCAGCACTGCGGAGCACTGTTGCTCAGCTGGGGAGGGCGGAACGAACGACAGAAGTTCCTCAACGTGAGCAGGACGGAGCTGAGCAGAGAGGTCCTCCGAGGTTCTGAGGGCTCTGAGGTTCCCTTTGAGCCCCTCCACGACTTCTCCCGCTGCGAATCCTCACCTGCATGAGCCAGCGGGTGTGCTCCACGTCTCCGTTCCACATCTGGAAAGGGGAAGCGCCGATGTGGTTCAGCACCACGCAGTCCAATCCTCCTGCGGGCACAGAGAGCTCAGAGGGGCGGCCGTCCCCGCAGCGCCCACCGGGACCCCACTGCCGCAGCCCCACACCCGCACGCTGCCCTCCCCCAGCACAGGACATCCCCTCCCCCAGCACGGGACATCCCCTCCCCCAGCACAGGACATCGCTGTGCGCTGCCACTCTTGTTGTGCTCACCCAGTTTTTGGGCAGCGAACTGAAGCACCCTGTCGGGCTCATTAGGGGAGGACATATCAGCAGGAATGTAGAAGACTTTCTTTGCTCCGAGGGTCAGACATTTCTCCATCACCTGGGAAAATAATGCTCTCCCAGTGGTGAACCGGGACGGGGTGGGGAAGAGCAGCGGGAAGGGCAGCACGGGCACTTCTTCCCCGACTCTGCCATCAGAAACAGCTCCAGACAAAAACAGCCTTCCGTCTACACCCAGCCCCGTTCAGCCCGCAGCGGCCGGGTGTTGAGATGCAGCATAGCTCCAGAAGGGCTCAGCCAAAAAAGGCCCACACTCAGAGGAGCACTTTGAGAGCACCGTGCTGTGCTGGGAGCTCTGCCCACGGCGGTGGGCCTGGATGACCTCGGAGTTCTGCCCCAAACCATGGAATCCCACAACCACTCGGGTTGGAGAACACCTTAAAGGTCATCGAGTCCAACCATCAGATGGCTTTAATCACACCCAGGGCCAGTGACTGCCCCACGTCCCCGCGGAGCCCATCCCAGCGCTGAGCGACCCTTTATGAGCAGAAGTGATCCCTGACATCCATCCTAACCCTCCCCTCTGCACCCCGCGGCCGCTTCCCGTCGTGCTGTCACTGTCAGCACTGGGCAGAGCCCAACCCATCAGCTCTCAGATACTGGAAGGCAGCGGTGAGGTCTCCTCCTCCTCCTCCCCACACCGAACAGCCCCATTTCCCTCTCCCCGCATAGGGCACACGCTCCCAGACCCTTCACATCCTCGCTGCCCTTCCCAGAGCTGCTCCATCACCTCCGTGTCCTTCCCGCACTGAGCTGCCCAGCGCTGAACACAGCACTCGGGGCGAGGGCTCAGCGGTGCCAGCAGGGGCAGGGTGACATCCCACCCCCCGACCCGCCCCACAGAGACATCCATCTTGGAGACCCTACTGCAGAAAGCTTGGGCTGTGCGTAACGAACAGCGCTGACAGCTCAGCACCCCCAGCCCCCCCAGGGCCGAGCAGAGCTGCGTTCCGCCGCGGCAGTGCCCTCTGGGAGCAGCGCTGAGTGCTGGTCCCCATCGCTGCCGTCCCTCACCTCCCGCAGCACCATCTCGGCCCCCATTGCGGCGGAGCCGTTCGCCAGCTGCTCCCCGATGCCGGCGCTGGCTCCGGTCAGGAGGACGCGGGCACCGGGAAGGAGCTCTGCAAACGGGACGAGAAAACACAGCGCCCATCGCGACACGGGGGAGAGGGTTTGGGTCACAGAGCACTGTGCCACACTCTGAGCACCTCGGGGCTCGGATCGGTTTGGGGCTCGGATCGGTTTGGGGCTCAGGTCACTTTGGGGCTTGGGTCGGTTTGGGGCTCAGGTCACTTTGGGGCTTGGGTTGGTTTGGGGCTCAGGTCACTTTGGGGCTCGGGTCGGTTTGGGGCTTGGGTCGGTTTGGGGCTCAGGTCACCTTGGGGTTTGGATTGCTTTGGGGCTCAGGTTGGTTTGGGGTTCGGGTCAGTTTGGGGATCAGATCACTTTGGAGTTTGGATTGGTTTGGGGTTCAGATCACTTTGGGGTTCAGATCACTTTGGGGCTCAGATCACTTTGGGGCTCAGATCAGTTTGGGGCTTGGATCACTTTGGGGTTTGGACTGGTTTGGGGCTCGGGTTGGTTTGGGGTTCGGGTCATTTTGGGGCTCGGGTGGGTTTGGGGCTCAGATCACTTTGGGGCTTGGATCGGTTTGGGGCTCGGGTCAGTTTGGGTTTCAGATTGGTTTGGAGCCCAGATGAGTTTGGGCTTTGGGTCAGTGTAGGGCTCAGGTCAGTTTGGGCCTCTGGTAGGTTTGGGGTTTGGATCATTTTGGGGTTCAGATCGGTTTGGGGCTCGGATCACTTTGGGGTTCGGGTCGGTTTGGAGCTCGGGTGGGTTTGGGGTTTGGGTTCGGTTCATCCCTGTCGTGCTCAGCCGCACAGGGGCAGCTCCGTGCCGCCGGGCAGAGGTTTGTGCAGCGGCCGAGGGCTCCGGTCCCGCTCCGGTCGGGCCCCGGTCCCGCTCCGGTCGGGCCGTGAGCGCTCAGCTCGCGTTGCGGCGTTGGCGCGTACCGGGCCGGGCCGGGCCGGGTCCCTCCCGGGTCCGCGCGGCGCTCCGCGGGTCGGACCGTCCGGGGAACAACGGCGGAGACGGAGCGCTGCGGGACCGGAACAGCGCGGGGAAATAACGGGGGGGGGAGCGCGCACCGAACGGCTCATTAACGCGCTGACTCATTAACGCGCTGACTCATTAACGCGCTGACTCATTAACCCGCTCACCGACTCATTAACCCCACGGCTGAGGGCACCCGCCCCGCCCCTCCCCCCCCCCCCGCGGGACCCCCCGCCCCGCCCCGCCCCGCCCCCCCCCGTCCCCTCACCCGCAAATGGCGGCGGGCGCAGCTCCCCGCCCACGTGACCGCGTTGCCACGGCAACGCGCGAGGCGGAAGCGGCGCGCTCCTCCTTCCGCTCACGTGCGCCGCCCCGCTGCCCTTGGTCCGCCATGGCCGCGCGCCCGCTGCCCGCGCTCAGGTCGGGGCCGCGCTCGGGTCACGTCGGGGCCGCGCTCGGGTCGGGTCGGGGCCGCGCTCGGGTCACGTCGGGGCCGCGCTCGGGTCGGGTCGGGGCCGCGCTCGGGTCACGTCGGGGCCGCGCTCGGGTCGGGTCGGGGCCGCGCTCGGGTCACGTCGGGGCCGCGCTCGGGTCGGGTCGGGGCCGCGCTCGGGTCACGTCGGGGCCGCGCTCGGGTCGGGTCGGGGCCGCGCTCGGGTCACGTCGGGGCCGCGCTCGGGTCGGGTCGGGGCCGCGCTCGGGTCACGTCGGGGCCGCGCTCGGGTCGGGTCGGGGCCGCGCTCGGGTCGGGGCCGCGCTTGGGTCGGGTCGGGGCCGCGCTCGGGTCAGGTTGGGGCCGCGCTCGGGTCGGGGCCGCGCTCGGGTCGGGGCCGCGCTTGGGTCGGGTCGGGGCCGCGCTCGGGTCGGGTCGGGGCCGCGCTCGGGTCACGTCGGGGCCGCGCTCGGGTCGGGTCGGGGCCGCGCTCGGGTCGGGGCCGCGCTTGGGTCGGGTCGGGGCCGCGCTCGGGTCAGGTTGGGGCCGCGCTCGGGTCGGGGCCGTGCTCAGGTCGGGGCCGCGCTCGGGTCGGGTCGGGGCCGCGCTCGGGTCGGGGCCGCGCTCGGGTCGGGTCGGGGCCGCGCTCGGGTCGGGTCGGGGCCGCGCTCGGGTCGGGTCGGGGCCGCGCTCGCGTCACGTCGGGGCCGCGCTCGGGTCACGTCGGGGCCGCGCTCGGGTCGGGTCGGGGCCGCGCTCGGGTCGGGTCGGGGCCGCGCTCGGGTCACGTCGGGGCCGCGCTTGGGTCGGGTCGGGGCCGCGCTCGGGTCGGGTCGGGGCCGCGCTCGGGTCGGGTCGGGGCCGCGCTCGGGTCGGGTCGGGGCCGCGCTCGGTCGGTCCGTCCCGCAGCTCCGCGGGTGCGGCGTTGCTCCGGGCGCGGACCGAAGCGCCGCTGCTGTCCGCTCCGTCAGGTTCGTCGCCAGAGGAGGTGTGGCCGCGGCGGCCGTGTACGCGGCGCACGAGCTGGGGCTGCTGGGCGGCGGAGCGGAGGGCGCCGAAGCGCTGAGAAAAGCTCAGACGGCGCTGCCACGCGCGGCCACAGAGTGGGCGACATACGTGGGCTGGGAGGTGAGCACTGCCGCCCTGGGCTGTGCCCCACACACACACCTTGTGCCCCACACACACACACACCTTGTGCCCCACACTCACTTTGTGCCCCACACACACACACACACCTTGTGCCCCACACTCACTTTGTGCCCCACACTCACTTTGTGCCCCACACACACACACACACCTTGTGCCCCACACTCGCTTTGTGCCCCACACTCACTCCTTGTGCCCCACACTCACGCTTTGTGCCCCACACTCACTCACTCCTTGTGCCCCACACTCACTCACACCTTTGTGCCCCACACTCACTTTGTGCCCCACACTCACACTTTGTGCCCCACATTCACTTTGTGCCCCACACTCACGCTTTGTGCCCCACACTCACGCTTTGTGCCCCACACTCACGCTTTGTGCCCCACATTCACTTTGTGCCCCACACTCACTTTGTGCCCCACACTCACTTTGTGCCCCACACTCACACTTTGTGCCCCACACTCACGCTTTGTGCCCCACACTCACTCCTTGTGCCCCACACTCACGCTTTGTGCCCCACACTCACGCTTTGTGCCCCAGCTGCAGTGCTGAGCCCGCAGTTCTCACAGGAGTGCTCTGAGGAGGGGAGGATGACGTTGGGCGTAGTGGGGAACGCCAGGGAAGGAAAGGCCGCGGAGGTGCTGTCCGTGCAGGAACGGGTTTGGGATTTCCTCTGGGCCGTCCTGCACAGCTCACGGGGATCAGGGCCATGCTCACGCTGCCGTTGAGCGTTTGAAATCTTCAGGAGACAGAAAGTCTTTTCCCTATTGGAGGCTCCTATAAGAAGTCCGGAGCCGCCCCGCGTGCCCCGCTGTGAGGTTCCCCCTGAGCTGTGCGCTGCGGGAAGGAGCCAGGCCCCACCTCAGGGCAAGGGCTGATGCTCTGAGCGAGCACCCAGTGCCTTTGGGGTCTGAGGTCCCAGAGCTGCTCCGGCTGAGGGCCCCATCCCACTCCCCTCCCTCCCCCCCCACCCACACTGCTGCCGTTGTTTCTCGTTGCAGCTCCCGCCCATCCCAAGCTTGGACTTCTCTCCATCCGACTCCTGGAATAAAGGTACAGCCGCTTTTCGTGTGGGTGCGAGGAGGGGCCGGCAGCGGTGCAGCTGTGCCGTGCTGGGGCAGGATGTAGGGGCAGTGTCCCTCGGGGTTCCACCACGAGCGCCCTCGCTGACTTCGGGCACTTCGCTTTATCTCATGACCTTCATTTCTGAGTGTGGAACCGGGGCAGATGTGCGGCTGTCAAAGTGCTCTCGCACACGGGTGTTCTGAACCGTAATGGCCTGGGAGTTGGGGGCGTTTGGGGGCCAAAGTGTATCGCAAATACCCAGCGGGGATCCGTAGCCCTTATATGGGAACAGCCCCCGGCCCTGGGACGTCCCCGGGGTCTGCAGCAAAACCAGAATCGAGGTGGAGCTATCCAGGCTGCAGTCTGGACTTGGTCAGGCTCTGCAGCTCAGGCTTCGTAGTGCCCGGCTTTTCCCGTGTGTGAGAGCAGCAGGAGGAGCCGTGGCTTGGCGGGTGCCCGTCCAGGATGAGTGCGGTGTGCTTTCCCCGCAGGAGTGCACGCGGTGATGTCTGCGCTGTCGGCGGCTCCGGGCCGTGCGTGCGAGTACACAGCAGAGGGCTGGAAGTACGTGAAGGAGCTCGTCAAGTGAGCGCGTCCTCCGCGCGCAGCTCCGCTCTCCTGTCCGTCCGCACCGGGGCAGCTCTGCCGGGCAGGGGCTCCAATAAAGGACTTTGGAACTGCCACTGTTACGGGGGTCGGTTTTGGCCGCAGCGTCCCACCCGCGGTTAAATGCCGCTGGGGGGATCGGGGCTGCCTCAGTGCGGCAGAGGTGCAGCTCCCACCGCGAGATGGGGAACACAGTCGTTCCCCCCTCGCTGCCCCGTTCAGTTCTGCAGTGCGGTGTCCGATCCCTCACAGCCACCACCACCAGCGTGGAGAAAATCAGACTGCAGGGTTCGTTAGGAGCCCTAAAGTCATCACGAGGTGAGGCAGTGCCGCAGAACTCCGCGGTGTCGGAGGTCACCGCAGGAGGGGATCCGCGCTGCAGCGCGGGGCCGAACACATCAGCGTCCCAGGGACGACTGGAGCCACCAACTGTAAACGGGTTTTTATTCATGGAAAATGGAATGCTTCATTAACAAACAGGTTTGGTTTTTTTTTTTTTTGTTTTGTTTTTGTTTTTTAAATGAGTTATGAACAACACATTACAAAACAAATGAGTTCACATTGGATTGAGTGACGTCGTATGGCAGCAGCTTAAAAAAAATTACACTTACAGTGACCCCGTGGGCTCCGAGGCGCGGTGAGCCCGGGTGCCGGATCCGTCCCCGTGGCCGCGGAGCGTCGCACACGGCGCGGTTCAGTAGCGGCGGTTGAAGCGGGGATCGTTGGGCCGGCTCGCCCGCTCCTGGCCAGCAAAGCCCTCTCCTTGCATCCCTCCCCCGTGCATCATCTGACTTTGGTTGCCGCCTTGCATGAACCCCCCTCGCCTGCGAAGTGAGGCAGACGGGTTCGGGTTTGTTTTTGGAAGCGCTGTCCTGAGCCACGGGAACGCTCCGTGATCCCATTCACACCTCAGTAACGAACCCCACAGCCGACACCGCCCCCAAAACGCCCCTTGGCCTCGCTGAAACTCAAGGGACCCACCCCAGAAGGAAAGGGAGCGGCACGGAGCAGAGCCGCGCTCGCCTGGAGCCCCTTACCCTGACATGCCTCCGCGGTGCATCACGTGCCCGGGTCTCCCTCGGCCTCCACCTGCACAGGGGCAGAAAGGACTCCTTTATCCCCACGGGAGCCCCCTGCCCGCGGGCGGCGGCGGCGGTGGGGCAGCGTACCTTGCCATCTCTCGTGATCCCGCCCCATCATCCCTCCGTCCACGCTGCTCTGCCACGAGCGCTCCTGGTGCCCCTCGAACTTCCTGCCGTGGTCGCCCCAGTCACGGCCGTCCCTGCGCGAAGCAGCGGGTGAGGGTCCGCAGCCACAAGAGCTGCCGAGGTTGGGACAGAGCCCCGCGGTCAGCTCGCTGTGACACTGACCGTGACTGCGGGGGGATCCCTCTGCTCTCGCTCATCCTCCGCTCGGAGCCGTAGCTGCCCCAGCTCTCCCGGGAGTCCCGGGAGTGGCGCTCGGGGCCCCCATGGCGCTCCTCTGGGTAATGCTGGAAGGAAACACAGCGTGGCAGCGCCCGAACGGGGCCCGTCCTCACCTCTCCTGGTCGGACGCGGTGACGTTCCTCCCCACACAGCTCTGTTGGGGGCTCCTGCAGCCCCAGCTCAGCTGGCAACGTCGGCCCCCTCTCACTGCCCCCATCAACAGCTGCACCTCACACTTCGTTTTGTGCTCTTTGTGCCTCTGCCTGCTCTGTGCACGCTGCTCCCTGAGCACCACAGTGCCGGTACCTGACTCTTACACCACCCCCGACGTAACCTCCTCCCACTGAACGAGATCACGGCGATCTCACCACCAACGAGCAGCGCTGGCACCGCGGTTCTGACCCGAGCTACGGCACCCCAGGCTCTAAGAGCCCCACAGCTTTACAGAAAGCAGCTCACCTGTCCATCGCGATCTCCCATCATCGTCCTCGATCCATCCCTCCTGCAGACACAGCGACAGTCAGAGCACGGCTGGAAAACCCACACGGCACAGACACAGATCCCATCTCCCAGCACCGCCCAGCGGAGCTCACGGAGCAGGAACGCGGGAAGCCACGGCCCCGACCTGGCACAGCTCGCCAGCACGAAGCACGGAGCAGCACCCCGTTAAGCACGGAGCAGCACCCCGTTAAGCACGGAGCAGCACCCCGTTAAGCACGGAGCAGCACCCTGTTACGGTGCCCCAGCACTGTTCCCAAAGCATTTTTTTCAGCTCTCAGCGCTGAGCGGTGTTCGTGGTGCACAACAGTGCTCTCCTACACGAGCTCTGCACAGCCACCGAACGATGCTCAGAGGAACAGCAGGATGGGAGGGGCACCCGCGGCGACACTCCGTCCCCCCCTGCGCTGCTCCGGAGCCGAGCTGCCCACCTGTCCAGGGAGTGCTCCTGGTAGCGGCCGCGCTCCCTGTGGTCGAAGTCGTGGAAGCGCTCCTGGCGCCCGAAGTCGGAGTGGTATCTGTCGTTCATGGCCATGCGCTTCGCCTCCGGCCAGTACGGATCGTCCCTCCTGACACAGACAGCGCTCCTTGGCATCCCGTCCACCACTTGTGGCACTGCTCCCCCTCCCTTCCAACCGTGCAAAGCACAACCACGTGTGGAAGAGCTCAGAAGCAGCAACACAGCTCGGACAGGAGCACACCGAGGTTTTACACACGTAAGAGGTGACCACGGCCCAGGGCAGGCACACAGCTCCTGCAGGGCAGGGCGAGGAGACCCAGCCCGGCAGCAGCGCCCTGAACCCCACAACCACTCGGGTTGGAGAAGACCTTAAAGGTCATCGAGTCCAACCATCAGATGGATTTAAACACACCCAGGGCCAGTGACTGCCCCACGTCCCCGCGGAGCCCATCCCAGCGCTGAGCGACCCTTTATGACCAGAAGTGATCCCCGACATCCATCCTAACCCTCCCCCCCCCCTGCACCCCGCGGCGCTTCCCATCCCTGCCAGCCCTGTGCTGTCCTGCTGTACCTGCCGTCGATGTCGTAGGGCCTCCTCATGGCCGAGCGCCGCTCCTGCTCGTAGCGCAGCTGCTCGTGCTGCCGCCGCAGCTCTTCCCTTTCCCGCTGGATGCGGTCCTGCTCCCTCCTCCTCTCGTGCTCGATGTGCATCCGCTCCCTCTCCAACCTCTCCCTCTCCATCCGCTCCCGCTCGAGCCGCTGCCTTTCGATCTCCAGCCTCTCGCGGGCGATCTCCAGCCTCTCCCGCTCCTCGCGCTCGCGGATGGTCTGCAGGTGCTGCTGCCTCTCCCGGCGCTCACGGGTGCTGTCGTGGCAGCAGGAAACGGGACACAAGTGGATTTCAACAAACAGAAGGAGTTAAAAAGGAACACACACAGCGGCTGCAAGCTGCTGAGCGCCTCTGAATCACATCTGTGTCCGCAGCGATGATTTCTGTTCACCGCTCCCACCGAACCCACCCGGGGGGGAATCATCCCACGTGGGCAGAGGGATTTGAACCCAAATGCCTCAGAGCTCGCTGCTTCTACTCAAATACAACATAACAGAAACGCTTCCTCCCTTGGTCATTTTGCCGTATTACTTCTAGAAAGAAAAGCAGAGCGTTCGCGCACGGTCAGCGCTGCTCTTACCGGCGCTGCTCGGCCTCCCTCATCTTCCTCTGAGCCTTGATCTTGTCGAAGGGCACGATGCCCTGCCGCTCCCTGCTCTCCGATTTGCGATCCTGGCTCTTGACGCTCTGCGTTGAACACAGAGGGACAGAACTCAGCGCAGTGCTGCACGCCGGGCTCCGCGTCCGCACCTCGAAGCTCTGCCCCACCTTTATTCCTTTTTTTCTTTTCTAAACATCGCAGACCCACCACACGAGAGTATTTCATTAATTACGAGCTAAACCCGCACTACGGAGCCCCAGAGAGCAGCAGGACGAGCTCAGGGCTCCGGGGCTCGGAGCGACCCGTCCCCAGGGAGCGCCATGCCGTGCTTCCCACGCAGCAGCACCACGTACTCTGTCTTTTGACGTCGTCGATGTCTTCACGCTGATGACAGGCTCTCCTTTGGATTTATCCATCACCACCGTCCTCTCCGTTCCTTTACTCCCTGAATAAATCAGAGGTTGAGCAGAAAGAGGAACGCAAGAACACAGCGGCGCGCGGCTCGCACTGCCCACCTGACTTGGTGGACTTGGACTGCTCCGACGAAGCCGACTTCTGCTCATCTTTCTCCTTCCTCTCTTTCTCATCTTTGTCTTCAGCCTTCCTGGAGTCGTCTTTTTGGTCAGACTTCTCATCCCTTTTGTTTCCGCTGGCTCTGCGGGGAGATGCGGACACGGGTTGGAGTGCAGGAGGAGACAAAGCAGAACGCAGAAGCACGCTCCGCTCCGCGCTGCCCGCCGGACGAGCTGCTCTTCCAGCACAAAGACCCGCAGCAGCTCTGTGAGGGCCGTACCTCTCGCTGGCCGTTTCCTTCTTTGACTCATTCTCCCTTTTCTCACTCGCTTTCTTCCCAGCGGGTTCGTTTTTTGCCTGGAATGTTTTGCACATCAGCTGAGGCCGTGGTGCAACGCGGCGGTCGCTCGGCACCGCACTCACCTTCTCCACGGAGATGATCTTGCCGTGCAGCTCGGTTTTGTGCAGGTGAGTGATGCACTTGGTGGCCTCCTCGGCCGTGGACATGGTGACGAAGCCGTAGCAGCGCGCTCCGGGGCTGCGGGCGTTGGTGACCACTTTTGCACCCACCACCTTTCCCAAAGAAACAACGTGTTACGCCCCGCGGGATGCGGGCCCTACAGCGTGCCACTGCTCACCCCACACACCCCACAGCCCCGGGCACGCCCACCCCACGGCTTCCACCCCATGGCTGCCACCCCACACGCTCCCACATCACTGCCGGGGACCACAATGAGCGGTGTGTGCAGCTCTGCTTCAAAAAGAGGATCTCCCCCCTTCCCCCCCCCCCCCCAGAAATGACCTGATGAACTCTGCACAGAGCACGGGCTGTATAAACAAACAGATAAGTGGATGCTTGCGGCCGTGTGCTGCGTGCACAGTACTGCAGTGAAGCAGAGCTGAGCACGGAGCCCACCCTGGAGCACCCGATTTCTTCAGATGCGCACTGAGTGCTCGGCAGCTTCACCTCCTCAGCGCTGTGCAGCAAACCTCATTTAAATGGGTCCTCGTTAGGGCAGCGGCCGAGCAGAGCAGGCAGAGGCGAGCTGCTTTACCACACGTAATCTCTACGAGCAGCTCAGCGGCGGAATGGTGAACAAACACCCGGGAAGGCAGCACTGCTGCGTTACGGACCCGGGGAAGGCAGCCCCCGTTCCGGCCCTGGGCTGTCAGAGCCGACGTGTGCTGCAGCTCAGCCACGTGTGTGCTCAGTGCCGGGTGTCATGGTTCTATGATTTTTTGGTATTGGTATTCCACATCATAACAACACGTAGTGCATTAAGAGTTAAAGAGTTAATACTCCAACTCCATAGATCATTGATATTTCCGGGTATACCTGTCGCAGAAGAGGAGAACTACATTCCCCAGAGGACTTTGCGATGCTTTGCATTTTTACGTATTTTCCGCTCAGAGGGAAAAGATAAAAACCCTCTGCGGTCACGGGACACTCTCTTTCCTTCGGGATCGACTCATCAGTGGGTGCTCGCTGCCGTATCGCCTTCAGCGTTAGCGTAAGGCCTTCGGTTTATCGGACACTCTCTCTCTTGCTCATTTTATTTGATTCATGTAGCTTCAATTCCAATTATATTGTATTATATTGTGTTATTTTGCTTTCTGATATCTTATTTAGTAAATTAGCTTTCCTCCTCAGATCGTTGCCGCTGTTTTGTTTCTAGGCCCATCTCCCTTTTCCCTTTTCCCTTTCCCCCTTCCCCTTTCCTGGGGCGTGGGTCTGCGGGTCCCCCACACCAATCGTCACGGAACCGGGCCGATCCAGCCCGGTAAACCGCTGACACCGGGTCAGGGCTGCCTCGCTCAGACATCCAGCAGCGCACTGCTGAGCAGAGCGGCATCGCCACGCAGCCCTCGGAGCTCCGTGCAGGAAACGCTCCGTGCTGTCTGCTCCTCGCCCTTCCCAGCTGACAGAGCACACCCACAGCACCCAGCACCCCAACGGGAGCGCTGAAGGGCAGCTGCACGCTTCAGACAGCGGGCGGTGTTACCCTGCATCGCCCCGCGAGCACAGAGCAGTGCTCACTGCGTCCTGCGAGGCTCAAAGGGACAACGGCACGGAAATGATGTGAGCAGACACTGCCTGGTGCGTGAGGACTGCAGAAGGAACTTGGGTTTGGTTTGGGAGAGAAATCTGCAGCCGTCTGCCTCGACTCGGGCAGGGTTTTCTGCCTCTATAGCCCCGCAGAAAGTACAGAGAGGGGAAAATAACCCAAGAGCTCTCACCTTCCCATATTTGCTGAACAGATTCTTCAGGTCTGTAGCTCTGGTGGTGGAAGCAAGGCCGCTCACCCAGAAGTTTCTCCCAGAACCGCCGGCAGTGCGACCTGCTGAGGAACACAGACACGAGCACAGCCCGGGTCCTCATCAGCTCAGACAGCGCCGCGTTTAAAGAGAGAACGGTTCCGCAGCACGGCAGTACGGCGTGCAGCTCGGCCACGGCTGCTCCAACCCCGGGAGCCAAACTCCCCCCAGGGGCACAGAGCTGCGCACACGCTGCATCACGGCTCCACACACGGCACGGCTACGGAGCCGGGGCCCCCCAGATGCACCCCAAGAGAGCACTGAGGACCACGAGGGTTTGGGGAACGGCGCGAGCACCCACAGCTGTGTGTGCCCTGCCCTCAGCTGCTCGGCTCCTGAGGACGGGGATTAACTGCACTGCGTTCACCAGAAAGCAGAGATCTGCTGTCACTGCGTGCAGCTCACGGCGGCTGAGAGCTTTCGCTGCGCCCAGAAAAGGTCAGCGCTGCTCAGCTGTGCCAGAGCTGCTCTGCACCCAAACCCGCGCAGCCAGCGGGCTGTGCGTCCTGCCAGGCCCCGGGCTCGGGGTGGGGGCTGGGAAAGGCTCGAGCTGCACCCACAGCCATTAACTCTCAGTGAGGGGCAGCGTCCACCTGTAACCGCCTGATTCCTCAGTCACGCTGCAGCCTGCCCCGCTCCTGCACTGCTCCACCTGGATCAGCGTCTTTCACTGACGGGGGACAAACCAAACGAACGGGGCACGACCTTCACCCCTCCTAAAAGCACTCCGATTTATAGGAGGAGTGACATCGCCTGTCTGCAGAGCGCCCGTGTGAGGACCCCACCCCGACCTCCTGTGAACCCCTTTAACATCTCAGTACCGCTCCTCACAGCGCTCACCCCAAAGGGCACTGCACCCCGAGAGGGGCAGGCCTGGCTGCAGCACCGCAGGGCACGGCAGGAACCTCCCGGAACTGCCACCGAAGGGGACCGACACCTTCCAAAGGCGGAGCGAAGTGCTCGGGGGTCTGTGTGCCCCCCAGTGCCCCGTGTCAGAGCTCTGCGGGGAGCACTGTCACAACCGTGCACTGTGAGATACTCTGACAGTAGGGGAGGAGTGGGGATGATCCCTTAAAAGATGAACCCCCCCCCCCCAGAACATGCTGCAGGCTGTGAGTACGTAACAGAACCTTTAACAGTCCTGGAAATATCCTGAGATAAGGGTAAAAAGAGATGGGGGTGAACAGGAGCTGAGCTGTGCAGGCGGGCACAGCCCTCCCCTTCCACGCAGACCACAAACACCGCTCCTAACGAGCTCCTTCACACCACTGCTCTGCCCTGCAGCCCCACTGCTCTGCCCTGCAGCCCCACAGCTCTGCCCTGCGGCCCCACAGCTGGCACTGCAGCCCCACAGCTCTGCCCTGCAGCCCCACTGCTCTGCCCTGCAGCCCCACAGCTCTGCCCTGTGGCCCCACAGCTCTGCCCTGCAGCCCCACAGCTGGCACTGCAGCCCCACAGCTCTGCCCTGCAGCCCCACAGCTGGCACTGCAGCCCCACAGCTCTGCCCTGTGGCCCCACAGCTGGCACTGCTCCCACAGCAGCTCGGGGGTTTCTGCCCCAGATCAGGAAGCGGAATGAGCCGCACGGACTCAGCTGCGCGTGTACTAAAACACGCAGAGGAGAGGAGCAGCAGGGCCCCGCTGACACCGCTCACCAAGCACGTGGGCAGCGCAGATCAGACCTGAGCAGGTAACGGGTTGGGAACCACCGACCCAACCAGAGCACGACACACAGCCTCAAGCGCCTGCGCTGCTCCCGTGCAGCAGTACGGTATCTTCACAGAAAGGGGGGGCACAGATAACGAGCAGCACAGCACAAAGGGCCCCGCTGCCGTCCCAGAGCCACGAAGGGCACTCGGAGACCAACGTCCACCTCTGGAGACTGAGGCTCCAACAGAGGGCACGACGCAGAGCCTCGAAAAACACCTACGACACCGCGGCACAAGCTCAGAACTCCAGGAGAAGAACTTCAACAATGAGACTTAGAACTGCAGAGCCCATCCAACGCAACGCCGACGTCACAAAGGGTTCGGAGAGGAACGTACCTTTCTCATCCTTTGAGATGAGCTTTGTATCCCTGTCCTCCTCAACAGAGCTAGAGACAAAACAACACGTTACTCGGGTCAGAGAGAATAACGACCGCGGGCAGTTCTTTATAAAGCTCAAATTAAATACCTACCAGCAAACATGTGGCAAACAAAAATACACCTCTACGTGCTTGATTTAAGTAATCTGACGAGAAATAAGGGAAGTCAGATTCTTACACAGAAATATCTTAGCAACGAGTTTACGGATCAGAGTAATTTTTAAGGAAACAACCGCTGAAGGTTGAGGAAGGAACGAAATCAAACCCTCTGTGCTTAAAAACAAAACCAACTGCGCTCAAGGAGAAATAAAAGCGCTTCTTTAGGAAGTGCTGCCGTTTCAGCAGGCGTGGCGGCCAACTGAAGGAAACAGCTTATTGGCATCGCTTAACGACCCGTGACAAAAGAGAGCATCTGGTCTAGAACGGAGAAGAAACAAACCTCTTTTTCTGATCAGCGCCCTCACTGGCTGAGGACTCTTTAGTGGCAGGGGATTCCTCTGCATTAGCTTTGTCTTCTGCTTTCTTGCCATCTTCTCTGCTATCTTTGCCTTCGGGACCTGCGCCTCTCTCCGCTGTTTCCCCACTAGAGGCTTCCAGGCCTTGGCAGCGCTTGCTACTCTGATCGCTTACGCTCTCTACTCCTACAGAGTCAGAGTCCAGCTTCTCTTCCTCTAGTGTCTGTTCACTTGTCTCCCCTTTCGCTACAACTAAACGCTTTGCCTCCTTCCTTGCCATAGCTTGGGCCGACTTGCTGTCCAAATCTAAAGCATCTTCCTCCGACTGAGCGGCACCAAGAGCGTCCTCTTCCTCGGCCAGCCTCGTGCCTGGCACCACGTTACTTGCTTCCTGTGCACGGGGCTGCTCCGCTTCGGAGGTTTCTTCGTTAAGGAGCTCAGATTTACAAGTTTCCCCCAAAATGTCGAGTATTTTCTCATTTTCTACGGATTTAACAGGAATAGAATGGCACAAGGTTTAATCACCAGGGAAATACAGCAATCACAAACGTGGAACTGGCATGGCTGCCACACTAACACCAAGAGAACGGCTAAGCTACACAGAGATTGGAAAACCCTCGCGTACACAGTGTTACAGCACTACGCTCACTGCACTCTGACACAGCACCGCATCAGCCCTCACACGTTAACAGGGAAGAAAAGTGCCCCCACCGATTTAATAAAAAACCTTCTGGCTCATCCTTGACATTCTTCACGAAATCGTGCAGCTGTTTCTTCTCTAGTTAGCTTCCGCAGTCCGGGCCGCTTAACTGAACATAGCAAAGCTCTGAGGGTTCAATTTTTACATTTCTGTGACATTCTTTTAGCAGACAGTCCAACATGAAACCTGGGCTTCTTCTGATGGTGCGTGAGTGTGTTTGCAGTCCACAAAGTGACAAGTATCTGTATGAAACTTCCATGAAGAAGCTCTCTTCTTTCTTCTGTATCCAGTAACTAACCCTCACGCTCCTACGCCCTGCAGCACCGCCGTGCTGCTGGCCCTGCTCTCAGTCACAGAGTTAAGGTGTGATCTGTTCAGAGGCACAATGCTTAGCTCCCAAAACTGTCACTACCTCCTCTACATCCACCTAGGCAGCTTACCAGGTTCTTAAACCATTTCACATCACTGAAAATACCTCAGAGATGACGAGCATCACTCGGCAGATCTGGGGATGTGATTGGGTTTCCAATCTCTATGGCCCTGCATCACCTGGGTCGGCCGTCACACGAACAACGCCAACTCTACGTCTGGTTGCTCGCTTTAAACAGTTAACGGTTTAAAAAGCATTAGTTGTAAAGACAGGAATACGCTTTTCTTTAACAGTACCTGGCTCCAAGTGCAGCTTCTCCATTTTCTGTTCGGGAAATAAACACAGAATGAGGGTTTTATACAGTGTGCTTTGTCACAGAGCACCGCCGCAGCCCCCCCACCCCCACCCCCACCCCCGAGATTTAAACCCAGCCCAATCCACCTGCTGCCCTTGGCACTGCTCTCCGCCATCCACTGGAAATTAATAACACACCTAACTTCTTTCTGTCTGATTAAAGCCCAAATTTCAGCCCCCGCTCTCCTCATGACCGGGAATACCGGAGGGAAGGGGGCACGGCGCGCTGCCGCCGTGTTCTACAGAGGGAAAGGGAACCCGGCTGCTCCTGCACAGCAGCGGCAGCAGGAGGAGCAGAGAAAGCAGCTGTGAAGCTTCTCAGGCAAACCTCCCTTTTCCTAAGCAACAAAAGGCAGTGCAGTGCTGTTCTGAAGGCCTGGCTCCTCCGCAGAGCAGAGCAAAGGCGGAGGAAGGCTCCTGACACCGGTGAGGCAGGGAAGGAAAAACCAGAAAGCGATTTGGGGCATCAACGTGTGGGCTCACTCAGCCCGTGGGCTCCGCAGCACGGACACAGAGCGGGGAGAACAACGAATCTGCGAGCGACGTTTTCAATTTACCTTCATTTCAATTAAATCAGAAGAGGAATCTACATTGTTTTCAATCTCATCATAATCTTCCTAAAAGAGTAAAACAGGAATTAGAGCACTCCTCACAAAGCACCGTTTGCTTACTGAGAAATACGACCGAGCTCAGCGCTCCCGAGCAACAGCAGCGGAGCAGAACCTGAGCGCTTCTGGCCACAACCGGGAGGAGCCAGAGGAGCGTTCCCGGCCCCTTAAGGACAGCGCTCCTTCAGAAACCTTTGGGTTCAAATGTCACCGTGACACCGAGATTAAGGAATACTCTGAAGTGACTTAAAACTGCTCTTCCGTTTTCCCACCTTCTGTTTCGTTTCTCACTTCAGTTTCTGACTCGAAGGAAGCGAAGCTGACGGAGCTGCCACGTTCCCCACCGCCAAACTCCCCCCGCAGCCACAGTCCGAAGAGCTGCCGCGAGGACCCACCCAGCGCCGGTTCTACGAACCTCGGCAGCTCTAATGAGACACAGAGCGCTGCCTGGGGATGAATCCCTGCTCCTCGAGCTGCCACAGACACAACAAACCCAAAGCAAATACCCGGGGAGACAAGGAAGGAGAGCTCTCCTGCCTGGGGAGCAATCATGGCTCGCGCTGCCGTGCTCATTCAGCAGCTGCAGACTCTCTAATCTGACACACCCAGCTTGCTCTCTAAGCCACATCACACATCGGGCAGAGCCACAGTTTTGTGTTTTAATAACGTGGAATGAAACTACGCAACACAAATCCTTCACAACGTTATTTCTGCAGGAAACGGTTACTGCATGAGAAGCTGAAAGCGTGTTCCCTTCTTCCTACGTGCAATAAGGCGGGGGGGGGGCACACGAGTCTGTGTACGCGTACACTCTGAAGCGTACACGGCAGCTGAACCTGGCACGCTGCTTTCAACTCCAGAAAGCAGCAGGAAATCTCAGTGCTGTCACCTCTGCAGCCTCTGGTGGGACACAAGAGCCGTTAATGTGAAGCAGAACCCACGTCCCACACACAGCCACACTGTGTTACGCCACACTAACACCTCCACGCGCCCCAGCCCTCATCAAACCTCACCACCTCTGCGAGGACCTCTGCTCACCTCGTTTTCTGTTAGCTGGTCTGGAAGCTCCTTCATTTCCGCATCAACGTTGTCTTTATTATCAGACAGCGAATCAAGAATGTTATCGGGGCTATAGTCCTCTCCGCAGTCTACAGCACTGCTGTTGTCTATTTCAGCCTCATCCAACACGCTGATATCCATCATGTCTATGTCCTGCAAGGTGTCCAGGCTGGCTTCAATGTCCTCCTGAGTGAAGGCAGAGGGGAGATGTGTATTTCCTGGGACCGTAACGCCCCGTGCGCTTGGGATCGGCCGTCACCTACCTGCCCGTCCCTGGAGTTCTCCTCTAGCCCATTGTCTTCCACCCCTTCCTCCTCTGGTTTCCTTCCTGCAGGTAACACAACTCAGGTGAGGAACAGCACTGTGTTTCACAGCACGGCCACTCCTTCCTTTATCCATCAACGCCGTTTCAGTGAATAACCACTGAGGTCCTGACCCAGAAGCCCTGCCTGGAGTTTTAGCTGGGGGGGAACACAGCACAGGGACACGGCACGAGCACGGGAAGGGCTTCAAGGCGTGCGACAGAACCCCCTTTGCTAGTGAAATAAAAAGCTTTTCTGCTTTTCGGCCTCTGATGGAAGCCAGCGAAATAAGAAAGGAAAGCGAGGACGCCGCGCTCGCGCCCGTACCTTTGCTCATTCTTTTTGGCAGCCTCTTGTTGCTCAGCTCCGAAGCCACGGGAATCTCGTCCGGATCTCCTCCTTCGTCCTCAATGGCCTTGAGGGACACGGCAGCGCGGGTGGGATCAGCTCCGGACCCCGCCAGCCCCACACCACACTGCCTGCTCGTCACCCCAACACGGACGGGGATGGGCTTTCGGGGATGGGCTTTCGGGGATGGGGTTTCGGGGATGGGCTTTCGGGGATGGGGTTTTGGGGGATGGGGTTTCGGGGAGGGGGTTTTGGGGAGGGGGTTTCGGGGCTGGAGGGGCCGTCCAACCCACAGCACCGAGCAGGGGGGACACGTCGGGATGCACGGGACAGGACGAGAAGCCACAAAGGACTCCGGGCCGCAGCACGCCCGGCATCCAGGGCAGGAGAGAGGGAGAGATGCGGGCACAGGGAGCATCAGAACGGGGGAAGGGGAGCGCCGGCACTTCGAGGCAGCGGGGGAACGGGGCGGGGCGGAACAGAACGAACGGAACGGGGCGGGGCGGAACGGACAGGAACGGAACGGATCAGAGCGGAGCGGGGCGGGGCGGACCGGAACGAGTGGGACACCCCGCCCCCCCCCCCCCACGCCGTTCCCCCATCGCGGCGCCGCGCACACCGCGCATGCGCGAACGGCCCTCGGCCCGGGACAAAGGCCCCGGATGGGCCTCCCCCGCCCCCCCCCTCCCCCCCCTCCTCCCCTCCCTCACCTTCCTCAGCCGCTCCATCAGGACGCTCTTGTTGCCGCCCGTGTCCAGGTTGCGGCGCTTCAGCTCTGCCCGCAGGTCGATGACGCGCAGCTCGCTCAGCCGCCGCGTCTCGGGCTCCGAGCCGGGCGCTGCGGGTCCCCCGGGGGACGTCAGCTCCCCCAGCCCGGCCGCGGACTGACCCTCCGCCATCAAGGCCGCTTCGAGAAGCCGCGAACGCGAGCGAGCTTACGGCGCGGCCCCGCAGCCAAGCGCGCGATCCCGGCACAAAATGGTGGGGATAAGCCGAGACGCGCTGAGGGGAGGGAGGGGAGGGGAAAAAAAAAAAAAAAAAAAAAAAAAAAAGGGGGGGGGGGCTTAAAAAAAAAAAAAAACCCCGAAACCTCCTCCGCGCACGCTCAGCGAGAACGGCGACCAATGGCGGACGGACGGGGAAAGGCGGAGCGTCACGGACACGCCGAGCGCTGCTGGGGCGGCACGCGGGGCCCCGCGCACGCTCCCGAGCCCCGAGCCGCACTGCGCGTGCGCGGCGCCGCCTGACGCGCTACTGCGCGCGCGCGCGGGGAGGGCCGGCCGTGCTCCTGCGCGTGCGCGCTCCCGCAGCGGGCGGCGCCGGCTCTGCGCGTGCGCGGCGCCCCTCAGTCGGGGCCGCGGGTCGTGCGCGCTCTCCGTGCCGTCCTCGCAGCGCGCTCGCCACCATTTTGTGCCGCCGCCGCGCTTCGCGCCGCCGTTTTCGCCCCGTCGCCTTCAGCCGAAACCGCGGCCCCATGGCGGAGAGTCACTCGGCGGCCGCGCAGGGCGAGCACGTCCCCCTGAGCGGCTGCGGGACGCCGAGCTCGGAGCCCGAGACGCGGCGGCTGAGCGAGCTGCGCGTCATCGACCTGCGGGCAGAGCTGAAGCGCCGCAGCTTGGACAGCGGGGGCAACAAGAGCGTCCTGAGCGAGCGGCTCCGCAGGGTGAGAGCGGCGCGGCCCCGCGGGGGGGGGGGGGGGGGGGGGCGCGCGCGGGTCCTCTGCGCGTGCGCGGCGCTGCGAGGAAAATGGCGCCAAAGCGGCGCTGCGCCTCAGGGCTGTGCTCGGCGTTGTGTCGTTGCGTGATTGTGTCGTTGCGTGATTGTCGCTCTGCGGAGCCGCTGCTGCGGCTGCTGAGGGGCCCTGTGCCCCTCCCCCGCCCACCCCCGCGCCGTGCTCCCCCTTTAGGCCATCGAGGAGGAGGGCGGCAATCCCGACGAGATCCCGCTGCTGTCGGACGGCGCCGTCAGGAGAACGCCGAAAAGGGGCAGCAAAGGTGCGGGGGGGGGGGGGGAGGGGAGGGGGAGGGGGAGAGGGGGTTCTCCTCCTCCTTTGGGTTTTCTGTCGGCTGTCATCCCATAACCGGGATCTCGTTATGTTTCCCCCCTCAGTCCGGTTTTCCTTGGTTAAGCCCTGTCAGCGCTGCCGAGCTGTTTGCGTCGCGGTGCTTGCCGGCTTTGGGCACGGCAGTTTCCCTCGGCTTTTTCCTCCCGTTGGTTTTTTTTTTGGGTTTTTTCTTTTTTCCCTTCTTTCCTCCGAGCGCCCCTGAGGAAGCAAACAAACACTCGAGGTAAATCACTGCCGTTTCTATCAGTGAGGGCTGCGCGGTGCTGTGTCAGGCCGTGCTCTCGCCGCAGCAGCGTTAAAACACTCAGCTCTGGGGAGCGAGGAAAGCGCGGATAACCACGCGGTCAGAACCGCCACAGACGTGGGGACAGAGCTCGGCAAGACGTGTGTTCGTAACGTTTAATGCGCCGTCAATCGCTGTCATCAGGACGCAGAGCGGACGAGGAGGGAGCGGAGGACAACGGCCTGGAGGAGGACTCCGGAGACGGACAGGTACGCAGAGCTGTGCTGGAAGGACACGGATGGCAGCACCGCCCCGGGGTCACCGCGGCTTCTAGATGTACTCCTTTTCTTTTTGCAGGAGGATATCGAGGCCGGTTTGGATAACTTGCAGGATATTGACATGATGGATATCAGTGTGTTGGACGAAGCTGAAATAGACAACGGCAACGCTGTGGATTGCGGAGAGGAGTACGGTGCTGATAATATTCTTGACTCGCTGTCTGACGGTAAAGAAAATGCTGAGGCAGAAGCGAAGGATCTTCCAGAGCAGCCCGCAGACTGCGCTGCAGGGGACGTGGAGGTCTCCCCACAGCGTCCAGAGAGCAAAGAGGAACCGAGAGAGATCGCAGTCCTGATGGTACGCGTCTCTTACGTGTGGAATCTGAGCCGCTTTGTGTTGTGTTTGCCTGCTCCATTTTGTTTTCTAGTTCAGTAGTGAAGCGGCAGCTCAGGAGTGGCTGAAGCTCTTCTGGTTCTCCTCATCCCTGCTTCTATTCCTTTGCGTATCGGGGGAAACGTCCTTGTTTTGTTTTTAAGTGCTTTGGTGTTTTCTGAACGCACTGCACATCGATATACGTCGTGTGCAGCCTGGGAAACGGTATTTTAGTAATGTTTGGAGCTCAGTGCATCCCCTGGTCCCTCAGTTCTCACTGCCATACGTAGGGCTGCCGTCCTTGCCTGCTTCGCTCACAGCAGCGTGCACATAACTGAATACATTCTGTCAAGGCACGGCCTTGTGGCTGCTTAAGCTCTGCATTTTGAGGTTGGTTTTCCTTCCCCGTTCGTGTGCCCAGTGCCCCAACTTCACGGCACTACTCATTTGGGCCGGGAGATGACTTCCATTCCACGTGTGCCTTCGCAGCACGGAGTGCTGCTGTGCTCTGTGTGCAGTGTGTCGGGGCTGAGCTGGGCTGTTGACCAGCCTGCTCTGCAGGCTTCCCAAGTGGGCACGTTTTTCTCCCCTCCCAACGCTGAAGGTTACAGAAGTAAACTTGGCTCTGTCCTCCGGCATTCCCGCGTCCCACGCAGAGTGAGAGCTCCGAGGAAATGGGGTTTTTCAGTGGGGGGGAGTAGCAGAATGTAGGAACAAAAGAAACTCTGCAGTAAGAGTCGATGTTCTTAGCAGATGTTTGCGAGGCAGCCCGTATTTCAGCGGTGCTGAGCCCTTCGGTCAGCGCCGTGGCAGCTGCCCCTGTATTACCTCAGTGCTCCTCTGGGCACCAGCGATGTTCATGGAGTGTCCGAGCATCGCTTCCAGCCTTTCGTTTCTCACCCGGGTTCCACTGGCAGTGCCACGATCTGACAGGTAACGCGCTGTCTGTTCTTCACTGTCTGCAGGTGGAGCTTGAAGACGCTGGGAGCACTTTCGATGCCACTTCATCTGAATTAATAGAAATAAAGGTAAATTGCGGCCTGTTCTTTGCAGATGAAGTGCTGTAATGCGTGTCAGGTGGACTTCAGAGGGTGCAAACCTTAGAAAGTAACGGCTTGTGATGAGTCTGTGCGGAGCGCTGGGCGCAGGGGACCCGTGGCTGGGGAGCAGGGTGTGCTCCGTGCTGCGTTGCTTCTCGGCCTTCTGTTGAGTGCTGACGTTTCTCTTCCCCCTTCCCCACAGGAAATGGAAGAGCTACCTTTGGAGCCAGGTACTGTCTTTAAAAACATTAAAACAAACAAAACAAAACAAAACAAAAACCCCACGAAATCCAGGGCTTTGAAACAGTTCAGTTCCTCATTTAATCTTTTTTTGTATCCCTGCTGACTTTAAGTTCCTTACTGTAGTGTACGTTGTTATGATGGAGAATCCAGGTCGCGCAGGGTCATAGAGATTGGAAACCCGGTCATATCACCAGATCTGTGGGTCGCAGTTTGGAAACGCGTGTTTCACGTGCTGACAAAGTTCTGTGGAACCGATGGCGTTAAAGAGCGAGCCTGAAAACACACGAAGGTTCTGAGCCTAAAACAGATCTTGTGATATCACACTGTACTCTAGTTCTGTGCCGGAGGAGTGCAGGGCTCAGGAAGCTGTGGGGCAGAGCAGGACGTAGGGAGTGGGCTGTGAAAGGAGGAATGCAGCGCCGCCACGGGGCGTCCTACGGACCAGGTGCGTGCTCTGGACTGCAAACACTCGTCAGAAGAAGCCGAGCTTTCACGTTGGACTGTGCTGAAAGAGCCACTGAAAACTGGAAATGGGACTCTCAGTGCTTTGCTGTGCTCAGTTAATGCGTCTCAGACTGCGGAAGCGAACAGGAGAAGAAACAGAGCGGGAACGGTTCCACGAAGAGGATCGAGGATGGGCCGGAAGGTTTCTGTTAAGTCTGGGGGGGCACTTTTCTTCCCTGTTTAACGTGTGAGGGCTGATGCGGTGCTGTGTCAGAGTGCAGTGAGCGTAGTGCTGTAACACTGTGTACGCGAGGGTTTTCCAATCTCTGTGTAGCTTAGCCGTTCTCTTGGTGTTAGTGTGGCAGCCATGCCAGTTCCACGTTTGTGATTGCTGTATTTCCCTGGTGATTAAACCTTGTGCCATTCTATTCCTGTTAAATCCGTAGAAAATGAGAAAATACTCGACATTTTGGGGGAAACTTGTAAATCTGAGCTCCTTAACGAAGAAACCTCCGAAGCGGAGCAGCCCCGTGCACAGGAAGCAAGTAACGTGGTGCCAGGCACGAGGCTGGCCGAGGAAGAGGACGCTCTTGGTGCCGCTCAGTCGGAGGAAGATGCTTTAGATTTGGACAGCAAGTCGGCCCAAGCTATGGCAAGGAAGGAGGCAAAGCGTTTAGTTGTAGCGAAAGGGGAGACAAGTGAACAGACACTAGAGGAAGAGAAGCTGGACTCTGACTCTGTAGGAGTAGAGAGCGTAAGCGATCAGAGTAGCAAGCGCTGCCAAGGCCTGGAAGCCTCTAGTGGGGAAACAGCGGAGAGAGGCGCAGGTCCCGAAGGCAAAGATAGCAGAGAAGATGGCAAGAAAGCAGAAGACAAAGCTAATGCAGAGGAATCCCCTGCCACTAAAGAGTCCTCAGCCAGTGAGGGCGCTGATCAGAAAAAGAGGTTTGTTTCTTCTCCGTTCTAGACCAGATGCTCTCTTTTGTCACGGGTCGTTAAGCGATGCCAATAAGCTGTTTCCTTCAGTTGGCCGCCACGCCTGCTGAAACGGCAGCACTTCCTAAAGAAGCGCTTTTATTTCTCCTTGAGCGCAGTTGGTTTTGTTTTTAAGCACAGAGGGTTTGATTTCGTTCCTTCCTCAACCTTCAGCGGTTGTTTCCTTAAATTATTCCAATTTCTGTCTTCCGCGAAACAGAACTAATTGTCTTCTTAACTGTCCGAGTCCCATAGTTCCAGTCACTCCAAAAATTTGCAGTGGTTCCTTTTATTTCACAAGTAATTTGTGCTGGTAGGTATGAGGTTCAGGCTGGCCGGGCTGTGTCCTACGCGTGGTTGAACGATGTGTTGTTTTGTCTCTAGCTCTGTTGAGGAGGACAGAGATACAAAGCAAGCTTCCAAAGACGACAAAGGTATGGCTTGATTATCTTTTTTTCCCGTTTTAAAAAGAATGTAAACTGTAAAAAGCGTTTGTGTCAGCGCTCCGTGGGGCTCTTGGAAGTGAGTGGTATTGGGTTGTTGCTGGAAGCTCGCTGGGGGTATTCAGATGTGAGTTGTGGGGCAGTGCTGTCTGAGTGCACATGGTTTGGAGGCGGCCAAGTTAACGCCGTGCTTGAAGAGGTTTAGGCAGGAGGGGTGACGTGCTGTGCCCCCCGCTGGTGGTGGTGGGCTCTGTGTCAGGAGGGGCAGAGTGCTGTGCCCCCCGCTGGTGGTGGTGGGCTCTGTGTCAGGAGGGGTGACGTGCTGTGCCCCCCGCTGATGGTGGGCTCTGTTTGGCTCTCCCTGCAGGCCGCGCGGGCAGTGGTTCTGGCAGGAACCTGTGGGTCAGCGGTCTCTCATCCTCCACGAGGGCAACGGACTTGAAGAATCTTTTCAGCAAGTATGGGAAGGTGCGTGCTGGGCGTGCAGCCTCACAAGTCGTTGGTCTGTTTCGTCGGTGCAGCTTGTCCTGTGCTGTTGAGAATGTGTATCTGAAGGGAATTGTGTGATGGCACAGAGGGAAGTAGTGGTTTTAGAGGATCCCTGCGCAGCTCCTCTGAAAATAGGGCAGTTCTGGATGTGAGTGCCCCACTCGTGGGGGGGAGCTCAGTCCAAGACCTCCTCCCCTCCCCCTGCTGCTCCGGGTGTGCTGTTGGCGTCACCACGAGCTTGCCTCTGTGCTCTCACCATAGACACTGTGAGTAGAAGCCAGCAGAGGTGCTTTATAAGAAGGGGCGGATGAGTGATGGCATTTCCCTGTGTGTGTATCTAAGCTGGGTTCCTGCTCAGCGCCTTAAAGACACGTCTTCTGAGCGCAGTTCTTCTGGCAGCCCATTTCTCAAGAGCTGTATCCCACTGAAGTGAGGAGGCACTGCAGCCACCGCTGGGCAGAGCTGCTCCCGTCGCAGAAGCGCGGGGGATGAGAGGGCCCTCCAGAGCTCACGCTGCTCAGGACCGACTTGCCTTTGTCTCCGCAAACACAGGATGCCTTTGTTTCCCCTCCAGGTGGTGGGTGCAAAAGTGGTGACGAATGCCCGCAGCCCCGGCGCCCGCTGCTACGGCTTCGTCACCATGTCCACGTCCGAAGAGGCCACCAAGTGCATCAGCCACCTGCACAGGACAGAGCTGCACGGCAAGATGATCTCTGTGGAAAAGGTCGGCGGCAGCTCTCGCGTGGCAGGATGCTGGAGAGAGAGGTGGGGCTTTAGTGCCTGTGTTTTATCGTTAAAAACACCTCTTGCTGAAATTCTAGGCGAAAAATGAACCAGCTGGGAAAAAGCCTTCGGACAGAAAGGAAGGCGAAGCACGCAAGGAAAAAGACAGGCACCATTCTGCAGATTCCAAATCTGAGAAGTAAAGTGTTTCGTGTGTTCGTTTTGATATATCACTCCCTGTGCTTGGAGCCAGCGTTTGTAACACAGTGCCAGAAGGGGCAGCGGCTGCAGGAAGCCCCGGGTTGCTGCTGACTGCACCCGGAGTGGGAAAAAACAGCCGTGGGTGCACCTTCGTTGCCCTCAGTTAAAAGACAGGGAGAGCTTCAGGGTTTTGTAACAGAACGTGGCAGCTGTGTGAGGGAATGCCACTCTGTATAGACCAGTATTGATCAAAGTGCTGTCCTCTGATTCTCATCTGCTCTGCTCCGTGGTGGAGATGGTCCCAGAGGTCCTCCCACCATAACGGTTCTGAGCCCGAGCTGACCGACCCTCCTGCTTGCTGGTGGTCTCAGTGACCAGCAGGCAGTGCTCCCACGCTTTGCTTTCTGAGTGGTCTGTTCCTTTTGGAAGGGGCACTTTGCTCTCCTACCTCTCATAACGTGACCACAGATCCGGGACAGGAGCTGCAGGCTGATCTCCTTGTATCAGATCTCGTATCAGATCTCCTCGTATCAGACATGGGAGCGTTTGTTAAAGCTTCGCTTCTAGAGCTCAGCCTGCAGCGGGGTGAGCCCCTGCTCCCTGTGCCGTGCGTGGACTCAGGTGCAGAAGAGCAGAGCTGTAGCCCTCCAGCTGCTGAGGGGTCAGCTGTGGCTGCCCGCTTGCAGGCAGCCCTGGCTCAGTGCTGCTCCGCCTGGCGTAGCGCCGGTGGGAACGGTTTGCAGTGCTTTCTTTGTTGAACGTGGTCAGCAGGAGTGCTTACCTCGTGCTGCTTGTCAGGTGTGTTTCATTAAAGCAAAGTTTCCCTGTAGGTCTGTTGGTGTAAAGAAGGAGG
>JAUPFR010000027.1:2514346-2524817 GCA_036925125.1 Oreortyx pictus
GAGCGCTGCTGCCTCACTCCGTGCGTGGCTGCGGCTGAGGAAGCAGGAGTGTAACCTGATGACGGTGTTGGGGTGACACATTCTGGTGCTGACCTTTGCAGTAGGGCATCGTGTGCCACCAGCACGGGGTCATGCGCCTCTAATATCCGTATGCGCTCACGGCCGCGGGGAGCTCCGGCCGAGCTCTGGGCACTCCCTGCCTTCTCCAGAGGTTATCAGCTCTGCGGAGCTCTGGCGCTCTGCTCTGGGTCGTCGTGGAGTGGACGCTTTGCTTTGGGATTGGAGCTCACGCTGCTCAGTGCGCAGCTCACGTGTCGCTTCGGTTCAACTCAGAGCACGAAGAGCCAGGACCGCAAATCCGACAGCAAAGAGAAGCAAGATATCTTATCGTTCGATAAAATCAAAGAGCAGCGTGAGCGGGAACGGCAGCGGCAGAGGGAGCGGGAGATCCGCGAAACCGAGCGGCGCCGGTGAGTTCTGCGTCAGCCCTGGGTGGGGGGCACTGCCCGTGGGGGGCACTGCCCGTGCCTCCCCTGGTTGTGCTTCCAGTTGCATTCAGCGTAGTTCTGTCCTGGCCCTTCCGCGTGTGCCTCAGGTCACTGTGGTGCAGAGCTGTTGCTCAGACTCGTAGATTCGTAGCAACGCGAGGTTGGAAAGGACCTACAAGGTCACGTAGCCCAACCATCCTCCTGTCACCATCCTCCTGTCACCATCCTCCTGTCACCATCCTCCTGTCACCATCCTCCTGTCACCATCCTCCTGTCACCATCCTCCTGTCACCATCCTCCTGTCACCATCCTTACCCACCGAGCTACTCCGTCATATCCCATAGCACCTCATCCAGGTGCTCCTTGAGCAGCTCTGGGGACGGTGACTGCACCCCTTCCCTAGGCAGAGCCATTCCAGGGTCTGACCGCTCTTTCAGAGAAGAAGTTTTTCCTCAGATCCAATCTACATCTCCCCTGGTGCAGCTTGTGGCCGTTGCCTCTCGTGCTGTCATTAGTTAGCTGGGAGCAGAGGCCGACCCCTCCTCAGCACAGCCCCCCTGGAGGAAGCTGTAGGCTGTGATGAGCTCTCCCCTGAGCCTCCTCTTCTCCACACTGAACAATCCCAGCTCCCTCAGCCGCTCCTCGTAGCCCTGTGCTCCAGACCCCGCTCAGTTTTGTTGCCCTTCTCTGGACAGTCTCGATGTCTTTCTTGTAGTGAGGGGCCCAAACCTGAACACAGCACTCGAGGTGCGGCCGCACCAGAGCTGAGTACAGGGGATGATCACCTCCCTGCTCCCGCTGCCACACTGTTCCTGATGCAGGCCAGGATGCTGTTGGCCCTCTTGGCCACCCGGGCACACTGTGGGCTCATGTTCAGCCGAGCATCGACCAACACTCCCAGGTCCTTTTCCTCTATACAGTCGTCAAGCCGTTCTGCCCCAAGCCTGTAGCACTGCGTGGGGTTATTGTGGCCAAAGTGCAGCACCCGGCACTTGGCCTTATTGAACCTCATCCCGTTGGCCTCAGCCCAGCTGCTCAGCCCATCCAGGTCCCTCTGGAGGGCCTCCCTACCCTCAGGCACATCCACACATCCTCCCAGCTTGGTGTCACCTGCAAACTGACTGAGGGTACACTCAGTGCCCTCATCCAGGTCATCAATACAGACATTAAACAGGATGTCCCCAGCACCGAGCCCTGGGCTCGCAGCGTTCTGAGGGCTTTTGTTACTGACGCCGGTCATCCCCGAGCGCTGGGTTCTGAGCAGGCCGTGCTGGGACAGCTCTGTGAGTGCTGCCAGCTCTGCTCAGCCACAGCTGAGTGCTCGTAACGCGTGCTCTCCGTGGGGGCTTTAGGTGCCCTCTAAATCCTTTCTTTGTCGGAGCTCTCTGTGAGGACGCGCTGTGCCCTACAAAACCTCAGCCCCGCACAGAGGAGGAACTGCTTCCCTCCTTTTGGACGCCTGTTTGGTTGTGGGAAGAGTATTTGTGTTGTGAAGGGCGAACCAACACGCACCCGGAGCGAGCACTGAGGCCTCGGTTGGCTGAAAACAAATGTGTGCTGTTAATTAGAGAGCGAGAGCGGCGAGAGCGCGAGCAGCGTCTCCAGGCCCTGCACGAGAGGGACGAGAGGCAGCGGCTGCAGAGGGAGCGCGAGCGCCTGGAGTTCCAGAGGCAGCGCCTGGACAGAGAGCGCCTGGAGAGGGAGAGGTTGGAGAGGGAGCGGATGCACATCGAGCAGGAGAGGAGGAGGGAGCAGGAGCGGATCCAGCGCGAGAGGGAAGAGCTGCGGCGGCAGCAGGAGCAGCTGCGCTACGAGCAGGAGCGGCGCTCGGCCATGAGGAGGCCCTACGACGACGGCAGGTATCGGTGCTGCGCTGCGTGGAGCCGCATCCTGCGGCGTGCTGCTGGGGCTGCTCTCACTGCCACGGGGCTCCCGGCGGCCGCTCACTGGCGCTGCTGGAGGTGGTGTCGGCTCAGCTTCGTGGCCGAGGCTTTGGAGGAGTTCCGGACCGTTTCCTCAGGAGGAGTCACTGAGGATAGGAGTCCTGCCCGGATTGCTTGTGCTGGAGGGGGTCGGATTGGAAACGAAGCGGGATCTCTTCATGGAGGGGCTGCCCGGGGTGGGGCCGCCCGGGGTGGGGCCGTGGCAGTTGTGCTGGTGGTTGGACTGAGGTGTGCTCTGACTGCGGGGCCCTGAAGCACAGAGCAGGACGGTGCTCTGCTCCCTGTGCCTGCCGAGGCCGCGCTCCTCCCGCCGTGCCGCCCGCAGTCCTGAGGTGTGCCGTGCAGATCGGAGGGCGGTTGGGACACTTGTGTTGGACGCGGTCTGGCGTCAGGAGGTGGATGGTGCACGAGGTTTCTGTCTCGCAGGAGGGACGATCCGTACTGGCCGGAGCCGAAGCGTTTGGCGCTGGATGACAGATACCACTCCGACTTCGTCCGCCAGGAGCGCTTCCACGACTTCGACCACAGGGAGCGCGGCCGCTACCAGGAGCACTCCCTGGACAGGTCAGTGTGGGACACTCCTCGGGGGAAGCTCGCCGCCTCCTGCTTTGCTCACGGAAGCGGAGGGCCGTGCTGCTTCCTCCCTTATCTCACACGCTCAGCCTGGCTGAACCCCGCGTCGCGCTGAGTGCTCTTCCCTTTGCTCTCCGAGGAGCTCTGGGAGCAGCGGTGCCTCTGCGCTGTGCCGTAACTTGTCCGTGACGCTGCCGGGCGCAGCGTGTCCCTGCCCCGGGGCTGGCCTTGTCACGGCGCCTGCGTTGCTCACGCTGCCGTAGGTCTCGGTGTGCACGTGTCCGCTGAAACCAGCACTCGGTGTCATTGTGCAGCAGCCGACAGACGCTGCTGTTCTCAGAACCCAAGTGTTCCAAGTGTGAAAACCCGTGCGCTGCTTCGCACCGACACCAGAATTAGGGCCGTGTTTAACTGGAACTCTTTTCCCTTCCAGAAGAGATGGTTCAAGAGGAATACCGGAGCGAGATGGGCAGGTGGGTCACGGCCCCAGGGTCACTGCTCTCAGACAAACCCCAAACTGCAGCACTGTGGTGTTACTGGTCCTCGAGGGGAAGTGCTGCTGGGGTGAGGCGAGCTCGAGGTGCTGTGTTCTGGGAGGGGGCAGCTGGTGGGGTGGGGTGGGGTGATGGGTTTTTGTGGGGTGGCTGGAGGTGATTCCTGCGGCTGCAGAGGAAGTTGTTCCTCAGAGTGAAAACCCGGAGGCGGATGCTGAGTTAAATCCCGGCCCGCAGCCAGCAGCGGCTGTGCTGTGAGGTGGCGGCAGCGGAGCCAGCACTGCGTGGCACAGCGGCTGCTTTCCTTCTGGAGCGGTTACCTCCGACGGAACGCTGTGACGTCCACCTCTGGGGGGGGGCAGTGCTGCCAGGAGGGGGAGCAGGATGAGCCCCACACGTCTCACGGCCCCGTTTCCCTTCCAGCATTACCCGGAGGAGCGGCACGGCCCCGAGCGCCACGCGCGGGACTCCCGCGATGCGTGGGGCGGTTACGGCTCCGAGCGGAGGATGAACGAGGGCAGAGGGATCCCCCCACAGACCCGGTTAGTGCCCCGCGGGTTCGGGGCGGTGGTGGCAGCGAGTGCTTCTCCTCCTGCTTCCTTCGGCATCTGCTGTCCGCACACACACGCAGTGTGGGGGCCGTGGGGCGCTCCGTGAGCCCTCCCGCGGGGGTCAGTCCTGGTAGCTGCACGCAGGTGCTGAGCTGGGGGGGCTGAGGCTGCTGTGGTTCGGTGTGGGTCAGAGTCAGGCAGAGCAGCGCTGTGCTCCCCTAACGCCGCCCGCGCTGCTGAGCCCATAAGGGGCGCACCCAGAAGACTTTCTTTTATTTCTTTAAGAGATGGACGTGGCTGGGGAGATGATGGTCGGAGGTTAGAGGGGCACCAAGATCGTTCATGGCAGGGAAATGTGGCTGGAGGAGTGATGGGACGGGATCATGAGAGATGGCAAGGTACTCTTGCTGCTTAGCGGTGCGATCGTGCTCTTGCCATGGACGGCTCGCAGTGGTGCTCAGTGCCCACGGAGCTCAGCGGCACTGCTGGGGGAGCGCAGAGGCGTGGGGCAGCGTGGGGCAGCGTGGGGCAGCCGGCTTTCCTGCTAGGAGCACAGCGGGCCTTGCTCCTCCCCCACCTTTCCTCTCTCCCTGCCCTCAGGTGGTGATAGAGGCGCTCCTGCTCAGCCGGGGCCGGGCCACGCGCTGCACCGAGGAGGGCTGGCAGGGTAAGGAGCCGCGGCTCGTTCCCACGGAGCGGATCCGGGCTCAGCTGGAGCCCAAAGCCCCGCGGGGATGTGGGGTGGGCTCGGCCCCCAACGCTGCTCTCGTTTCCAGGCGCGGAGCTGCGGCAGCGGGCGCTCAGCAGAGCCCCGCGGGGCACGGCGCGGCGTTCCCGGGGGGGTCGGTGGGACCGGAGCGGCCCAGCAGAGCCGGCGCGCCCCGCTTCGCCCGCCGCTACTGAGCGCTGCGCCCACAAATAGATCTATTTTTTAATACAAAGCTGTGGTGGAGTTACTGAGCGGCGCTGCTGGGTGGGGGCACGCGGACACGCACAGCGTCTCTGAGCGTGGCACTGCCATCTCCCGTTTATTTCCCCGGGCTTTGTTACACTGTGAACGCGTTGGGGCCGTGCCCTGACCCCACAGCTGCTGCCGGGGGGTCCCCGGCGCTTCCTGGGGGCAGCCGGGGGGGGTTGGGGGGGCCGTGTCCCCCAGCACTCAGCTGCTGTGCCGCAGCAGGCCGTAGATCTGCTCCAGGATGGGGGCAAAGCTCTGCTCCTTGGGGCTGCGGGACGCCAGGGAGCCCTGCGGGGAACGGGGCATCAGCTCCGCCCCATGGAGGAATGAGACCTCGCTGGTGCTTTCTGGGTGCGATGGGGTTTTGGGGGGGTGTTGAGCGGTGCCCCCCACCTTCAGCTTGTCCAGGTACGTGCGGTCCTGGCTCCACAGCTCCTGGAACTTCACCAGGTCCGGAGCGCCTCTGTAGAACTCCACCAGCAGCGTCTGGGGGGGTGGGGGGCTGTGCTGGGGGGGGGTGGGAAGGGGGTGCTCCTTCCCCACCCCCCACGGCCGAACCCCTCCGGGC
Source organism: Oreortyx pictus (assembly GCA_036925125.1). Classification (NCBI taxonomy): domain Eukaryota; kingdom Metazoa; phylum Chordata; class Aves; order Galliformes; family Odontophoridae; genus Oreortyx; species Oreortyx pictus. The sequence continues at coordinate 2,519,922 of JAUPFR010000027.1, forward strand.
GGCAGTGACAGCGTGGGGGGGGCCGGGGGGGGCCGTGCCCCCCGCTCACCATCTCCTGCAGCACGTCGTTGGTGAGGAAGCCGTCCTGGATGTACGCCACCTCCACGTCCATGGGGATGCCGTAATCGTTGGGCCGTTGCTGGAGCAGAGGGGGGGGGGGGTCACCCGCCAGCACCGCCCCCGGGGGGGGGGGGGTGGGGGGGGGGGATGGGGACCGCTCACCTCCGGGGGTGGCATCACCCAGAAGGGTGCGATCTTGGACTCCACGCCGGGGTTACCGTCATAGTACGGCCCTGCGGGGACAGGAGGGGCTGGGGAGGGGGGGAAGGGGGGGGGGGGGGCGGCCTTGTGCCCCCCCGGGTGGGGTTTGGGGGTTGGGGGGGGTGGTTACCGCAGATGAGGGCCAGGCAGGGCTGGAAGCCGTTGGCGCTGCCCTGCAGCTTGAGCTGGTAATCCATCTGCGCGTCGATGTCGTGCAGGGACGGCAGCGCGGGGCCGAACGGATGGCTGTGGTACCACCCCACCAGCGACAGCCCACGCAGGAACAGGCTCTGACAGATCTGCGGGCACCGTGAGACCCCGCGGCACCGGGATTGGGGGGGGGTGGGGGGGGGGGCAGGGGGCATCACCTCCTCCTCCACTGCGCCCGCGGCCTCCGCGTCCCCCAGGCGGCTCCGGCACGGGAACGCGCGCAGCACCGTCAGCACTGCGGGGATGGGGGGCTGGGGGGGGCTCTGCGGGGGGCTGCAGGGCCGTGCCCCCCCCCCCCTCCCCCCAACCCCGCTGCCTACGCTGCGTGTCGGTGTCCCAGCGGCCCCCCAGGTACCCCACCACCTCGCTGCGCGTCAGGTGGCTGTGGAAGTCCTACAAGAGAAGCGCCGTGCAGAGGGGACCCCCACAGCGACCCGGGGCGGGGGGGGGGGGGGGGGGGGGGGGCACGCACCAGCAGCAGCAGCACGTTGCTGGACACGGCCACGTTGAAGGGCTGGAACTTGTGCACGGCCGAGAACGGCGTCACCTCCACCAGTGTCCGTGGGCTCCTGCAACGCACGGCCCCGCTGCACGCGGCCCCCACCCCACAGATGGACGTGGGGCAGCGGGGTCACCCTACCTGGCGACATCGCGCGCACCCAGCGCGCAGTAACGGACGGGCGCGCGGGCTCTGCTCTCCGGAATCTTCCCCGGGGGGGGGGGCTCTGCCCAGAAGTGCACAGCACCCCATTACCCCCACCAGAACCCCATTACCTCCACCAGAACCCCGTTACCCCCACCCTAACCCCATTCCTCCCCCCAACATTCCCCCCTCCCCTCATTTCCCCGCCCTATCCCATCCCCCCAGCCCCATTGCTGCCGCTGTCCCCACACCCCGTGGTGTCTCCACACCCCATGTCCCCGCACCCCATGTCCCCGCACCCCATGGTGTCCTCGCACCCCATGGTGTCCCCACACCCCGTGGTGTCCCCGCACCCCGTGGTGTCTCCACACCCCATGTCCCCGCACCCCATGTCCCCGCACCCCATGGTGTCCTCGCACCCCATGGTGTCCCCACACCCCGTGGTGTCCCCGCACCCCGTGGTGTCCCCGCACCCCATGGTGTCCTCGCACCCCATGGTGTCCCCACACCCCATGGTGTCCCCACACCCCGTGGTGTCCCCGCACCCCGTGGTGTCCCCGCACCCCATGGTGTCCTCGCACCCCATGGTGTCCCCACACCCCGTGGTGTCCCCGCACCCCATGGTGTCCCCACACCCCATGTCCCCGCACCCCGTGGTGTCCCCGCACCCCGTGGTGTCCCCGCACACTGCTCCGTCGCGCTCTGTGCCGCTGTTTTGCGGCTCCTCCCGTCCGTGGGCTCCGCTGGGGGGGCCCCGCTGTCCCCCCCTCCCCCCTCCTCCTCCTCGGGCAGTTCTTCCTCCTCGCCCTCGCTGGGCAGCGCCTGCGGGCACCGCGATGGGATGAGGGCTGCGCCCCATGGGGACATCGGGGGGGACCCCATAAAGGACCTCACTGGGGTCACCCCGAGACCCAATGTCACCTCCTTGGGGACAGCCATGGGGACCCCACCTCACTGGGAACACCCCCAGACCCCACATCACCACATTGGGGCCACCCATGGGGACCCCATAAAGGACCTCACTGGGGTCACCCCAGGTCCTCATGTCATCACCTTGGGGACACCAGTTTGGGACCTGAGACACCTCTATGGGGACATCCACAGACACCGTAGGGACACCCCAAACTCTCTCCCTGGGGACACCCATGGGAACTCCACCCCACTGGGGTCACCCCAAAGTCCCATGTCACCATCTTGGGGCCAACCATGGGGTCTTGAAGCACCCCCTTGGGGACACCCATGGGGACCTGAGACATTTCCACGGGGACACCCATAGCAATCTTAGGGACCTCCTCAGGGACACCCCACACTCTCTCCTTGGGGCCACCCATGGGAACCCCATAAAGGACCTCACTGGGGTCACCCCGAGTCCCCATCCCATCACCTTGGGGCCACCCATTGGGGACCTGAGACACCTCCATGGGGACACCCACAGACGCCATAGGGACACCCCAAACTCTCTCCTTGGGGCCACCCATGGGGACCCCATGAAGGACCTCACGGGGGTGACCCCGAGTCCCCACGTCGCCTCCGTGGGGCCACATATCCACCACAATTCTCCCCCCTAAACTCCTCGGGGCCACCACGGGGACCCCCTCCCCCCCCCCGGGGCCCCGCAGCGCGTGCCCGCTCCGGGCGCGGTCCCGGTCCCGCACGCACCCGCCGCGCGCGCCGCCGCAACCATAGAGTTTTGTAGCGGTCCAGGCGCTGCCCCCTGTAGCGCACGGACGCCCACCCGCAGCCCGACTTCCGGCCCGGCTGCACCGAGCGCTTGCACTGCGCCGCCCAGGCGCTGGGGGACCGGAAGCGCTGCGCCGAGCCGGGCCACGTGATCGCCCCGTCCGCACACAGATCGCCCACGAACTTCTGACCCTGCGGGGACACGGGGGGACACGGGGGGACACGGGTGGGGTTACGGGGGGGTGTGGGGGGATACGGGCTGTGCGGAGTGCCCGGAACTGCGGTGCCGATGCTGTGTCCCGGTCCGTGTCCCATAACTGTCCCCATCCACATCCCACGAATGTCCCACGAATGTCCCACGAATGTCCCCTCCGCGTCCCACAGACGGCCCCACCCACGTGCCGTAAATACCTCACCCGTGTCCCGCAGATGTCCCGTAAGTGTCCCACGAACATCCCACCCACACCCCATGAACGTCCCACCCACACCCCATAAGTTCCCACCCACACCCCACGAACATCCCACCCGTGTCCCACGTGTCCATAAACGTCCCATCCACGTCCCACGAACGTCCCCTTCCACATCCCGTAACTGTCCCACAAATGTCCCATCCGCACCCCAAAGGTGTCCCCATCCACACCCCATAAGTGCCCCATAGATGTCCATAACTGTCCCCACCCACATCCCATAATGTTCCATCCGCGTCCCACAGATGTCATATCCGCGTCCCACAGACGTCCCCATCCACACCCCACAAATGTCCCATAGATGACCCATAAGTGTCCCACCCACACCCCATAATGTTCCATCCGCGTCCCACAAACGCCCCATGAATATCTCATCCATGTCCCATAACTGTCCCACAAACGTCCCCCACCCACACCCCACAAACGTCCCCCACCCACACCCCACAAGTGTCCCCCACCCACACCCCACAAGTGTCCCATGGATGTCCCATCCACACCCCATAGATGACCCGTGAGTGTCCCATCCACATCCCACAAACGCCCCACAAATGTCATATCCACGTCCCATACATGTCCCATACATGTCCCCATCCACGTCCCATACATGTCCCATCCACGTCCCATACACGTCCCATACATGTCCCCATCCACGTCCCATACATGTCCCATACATGTCCCCATCCACGTCCCATCCACACCCCATAAACGTCCCGTAGTGTTCCATCCACATCCCATAACGTTCCATCCGTGTCCCACAGATGCCCCATAACTGTCCCATACATATCCCACGCACGTCCCACGGATGTCCCCTTCCACACCCCATAATGTCCCCGCCCACATCCCATAGATGCCCCACAGACGTCCCACCCACACCCCAAAACTGTCCCATACATATCCCACCCACGTCCCACGGATGTCCATCCGTGTCCCCTCCACACCCCACAGACGTCCCACAGACGTCCCACAGACGCCCCCACGCAGTCCCCCCGCAGCTCCCACCCCACCCCACGCCACGCGCGCCCCCACGCGGTGCCGCCGCGCTCACCAGGTAATAAATGGCGAGCACTCCGTGTCCGGGCTGCAGGACCCCATCGCGGAGCAGCGCGCGCAGAGTGACGCCCCTCCCCCGCGCCCCGCCCCCCCCGCCCGGCTCCGGCTCTTCCTCCTCCTCCTCCTCCTCCTCTTCCTCCTCCTCCTCCTCCTCCACGCACTCATCCCCACTCGGGGACGCGGCCCCCGGCGCTGTGGGGCGGTGAGAACGGCGCCCGCGTCACCCCCACCCCCGAGTGGGGCGGCCCCATAAACCCCCCCCCCCCCCCCCCCAACCCCACAACCCGCGCACAAGGCGGGGGGGGACCCCGAGAGCGGGGGGGGGACCCCGAGAGCGGGGGGGGGACCCCGAGAGCGGGGGACGGGGGATATGGGGTACGGGGACACAGGGATATGGGGGGGGGGGTGTGTGGGGGGGGGCAGTGGGGTGTGGGGTGTGGGAGTGGGGGGACACAGGGATATGGGGTATGGGGGGGATATGGGGGTGGGGGGACGGGGGGATATGGGGTACGGGGATATTTGGGGGGGACATGGGGGTGGGGGTATAGAGACAAAAGGATATGGGGACGTGGGGGTACGGGGATG
>JAUPFR010000027.1:3211968-3232793 GCA_036925125.1 Oreortyx pictus
CCCCCATAGGAATAGCACACAGGGATCTGAAGCCGGAGAACATCCTGTGCGAGAGCCCGGACCAGGTGAGTAAGGGGGGGAGGGAGCTGATGTGGGGGGGCTGATGTGGGGGGTTGGGGGGGGCAGGGTGCTGTGGGAGTCATCCAGCCCCACACATCTGTGCCCTCACCCCACAAAGGTGTCCCCAGTGAAGATCTGTGACTTCGACCTGGGCAGCGGCATCAAACTGAACGGGGACTGTTCCCCCATCTCCACCCCAGAGCTGCTCACCCCGGTACGGCCCCCCCCACCCCATAACCCCCCCACGCATAGCCCCTTATTTCATGACACCCTTCCTACCCCCCCACCCCCCCCTCCCATTTCTTCTGCTCTCTGTCCTAAAAGTCTCATGGGGGGGGGGAGGTTCACAGGGAGCCCTCACCCCTATATCACTGCTGCTCCCCCCCCCCCCCCGGGTTAGGGAAGCCCTTATCACTGTGGGGCCCCATTCGGGGTTTTTGGATCGGGTGGGGGGGGGGGCTGAGCTACAACAGCAGTGTGGGGGAGGGGGCACGCAGGACCCTCAGCCCCATCTCTGCATCTTCCTGTTCTGCTCGCGTCACGAGTTCCCCATTCTCAGCCCTGCTGGGGGCTGTGTGCCCCTTCACCCCACCCCGTCAGCCTCCGGTCCCTATAGGGTTAAGGCTCACCCTGTGCCGGGGGGGGGGCACTGTGGGGGGGCGGTGCCTCTCCATTATCTGCTGCTGCAGCTTTTCCTCTGTCCTCGTCACCGGGTCATGTGTGCTGGAAAGGCCCAGAGCCGTGGGGGCGGGCGCTGTGGGGTCGGGGCGTCCCCATTGCGTCAGCGCTCACTGCTGTGGGGGAGGGGCTGGGAAACGGGGTGCTGGAGGAGGGGCAGCTTTGGGGTCACACCCCCTTTGAAAAGGGGCGTAGCTGTTGGAATCCCCCATGTGGTGTCTGGGGGGGTACCCCCAAATAAGGGGGTCTGTTTCCCAGTGTTCCACATTGGGGCGATGGTGGGGAATGGGGACCCACAGATCAGGGGTTTGGGGGCCCCCATCCCAGTGCTCACTACAGGGGAACTCGTTGAGGGATGGGGCTTGAGGTGGGGTCCCCCCACATCAGGGGTTTGGGGATCCATCCCGATGCTCTCCATAGGGGAACCTGTTGGGGCAATGCTGGGAAATGGGGTTCCCCAAATGAGGGGATGTAGTGACCCCATCCCAGTGCTCTCTGCAGGGGAACCTAATGGGGGGCGGTGCTGGGCTGCAGGGTTCCCCAGATGAGGGGATTTGGGGGATCCCATCCTGCAGCTCACTGCAGGGGAACCTGTAACCAGAGTTACGCTGCAAAGTGGGGTCCCGCAGATCTGAGGACCCCCTCCCACTGCCCACCACTGGGGGTCCCACTGGGGCTGGGGGGATGTGGGGATCCCATTGGGGGCGGTGCAGCCCCCCCCACCCCCCAGGAGCTGTGTCCCAGCGGCCCGCCCCCACCCCCACAGTGCGGCTCTGCAGAGTACATGGCCCCGGAGGTGGTGGAGGCCTTCAGCGAGGAGGCGTCCATATATGACAAGCGCTGCGACCTGTGGAGCCTGGGGGTGATCCTGTACATCATGCTCAGTGGGTACCCCCCCTTCGTGGGCCACTGCGGCTCCGACTGCGGCTGGGACCGGGGCGAGGCGTGCCCCACGTGCCAGGTGTGTGGGGTGCCCACCCCTCAGCCCCCCCATTTCCCCTCTCTCCCCCCACACTCAGCCCTCAGCCCCTCATTTTCCCTTCTCACCCCCACCAGAACATGCTGTTTGAGAGCATCCAGGAGGGCAAATATGAGTTCCCCGACAAGGACTGGGCGCACATCTCCTTTGGGGCCAAAGACCTCATCTCGAAGCTGCTGCTGCGGGATGCCAAGAAGCGGCTGAGCGCCGCCCAGGTCCTGGAGCACCCCTGGGTGCAGGGGGTGAGTGCTGTGCCCCCCCCCCAGTCCCGGTGTGACACCCCCCCGAGGGCGGTGGGGTGCCTGTCTCTGAGCGGCTCCGTCTCGTTGCAGTGCGCCCCAGATAACACCCTGCCGACCCCCATCATCCTGCAGAGGTGAGTGTAGGGGGGGTTGAGGGGGGGATCCCCATCATAGGGTTGTAGGTAGAAACCCGTTTAGTTCCAGGCCTCTAACTGGCATCTGTGGGGTGGGTTGGGGCCAAACTGGGGCTAATGGGGTGGAGGTGGCTGTTAGGACACAGCTCCTGGGGGCAGCACCTGGATGGGCTGCCCCATGGGGTCCCCAGATCCCCTCACTGGGGCAGTTCCCAGCGCCGTCCCCTGAGGGTTTGCTATGGTGGGCACTGGGAGGGGGTCCTCAAATCCGCAGGTCCCCATTTCACAGTGTTACCCTGATGGGTTCCCATATGGTGAGTAGCAGGATGGACCCCCCCCCCCCCCAAAACCCTCTGATTAGGGGGAGCCTGCTTCCTAGCACTGCCCCCATTAGGTTCCCCTACAGAGAGTGCTGGGATGGGCTCATTAAATCCTCTGATGTGGGGGGACCCCGCTTCCCACCATCACCCCAATGGGTCCCCCTACGGGAGAGCACTGGGATGGGGTCCCCCAAACCCCTGATCTGTGGGTCCCAATTTCGTGGCGTCTCCTCAGTGAGTCACCCTATGGTGAGCTCAGGGACGTGGACCCCATTTCCCACCATCACCCCAGTGGGTCCCCCCCTATGGGGGAGCACTGAGATGGGCTCCCCAAAACCCCTGTTCTATAGCTCTCCATTATATGGCATCACCTCAGTAGGTCCCCCTGTGGTGAGAACTGGGATGTGGACCCTCTGATTAGGGGGACCCCCGCTTCCCGGCCCACCCCATAGGACCCAGGTTTGGCCCCAGCCCACCCCACAGACCCAACCTCAGGAGGATGGGGCTCCCACCGCTGCTCTGGGCAGTGCCGGTGCATTGACTGAGAACTTCTTCCCCATATCCCACCGGAGTTCACGCTCATTGTTTGAAACCGTGACCCACGGGATCCCAAATGTGCCACTGTGGGGTTGCAGTACGTGATCTGGGCCCGAACCCCGTTTTCAGCACCATCCCCGCGTGCGTGGGGCCGGGTGCCCCCAAAACGCGCTCTCAGCCCCCCCCTCCATCCGCACCCCACAGGAACAGCAGTGCCAAAGAACTCACCTCCTTCGCCGCAGAGGCCATGGCCGTCAACCGGCAGCTGACACAGCGCGACGAGGATGAGGAGGAGGAGGAGGAAGAGCGCCCCATCATCATTAAAGCCGCCTCCAGGGCCGTGCAGCTCTCGCCACCCTCCGAGTCGCAGCTGGCGCAGCGGCGGCAGAGGAGCAGCGCGGCCAAAGCTGTGGCTGCGGGGCAGCACCTGGTGACCCCGCTGGTCCTGGTGGCCGACCAGGCCTGAGCCCCACGGTGTTCCCCTTCCCCGACCCCTTTTCCTCTTCAGTTGTTCCCTTTTTTTGTTGGTGGGTTTTTTTTTTTTTTCGTTTTTTTTTCTTTTTCCCACCCCCCCCCCCCCCCCCCCCACTCCCAAATCTGCCCCTGCGTGCTGGCTGCCATCAAGGTAGGGCCGTCCTGTTGGCTGCTCCCTGAGGTTTTGTGGATCTTTGTGGGGTTTTGGGGGTTTAGGGAAGATCCTACTCTTTTTTTTTTTTTTTTTTTTTTTTTTTTTTTTTTTTTTTTAAGGTATTAAATCACACGTGGGGTCACTCCTCCTCCCCCCCACACACACGCACCCCAGGCACACCCACAGACACTCGGATTTAGCTCCCTGACTTGTGGTTGGTTTCTCCTGCTGACCCCCCCCCTCCCTGCACCCCCAGGCACCAAAGGACTCTGTGCCGTGGCCGCTCTCAGCTCATCTCATACTGTGAACAAAAGACCCTCAGCAGCAGCGCTGTCACCACCCGGCTCCACAGGGAGCTGGGGTTCCCCCAAATGCTGGGGAGGGGGGGTCATCACACAGGGGGGGGCCATCCTAGGGATGGTGCTGTGGTGTGGGAGCGCACCCCTGACCCCAGTGCTCGCCCACCCCACTGCCCCAACCCCAGCTCAGTGCCCACCCTGGCGGCCAGCCTCCAGAATAAGCTATTTCACCCCCTTTTATCCTTTTTAATTGTTACTGATTAGTGTTGGTTTTAACCTGCTCTAGCTGTGCTTCTCTGCAGGGCACGGAGAAACGTCTTCCGTTCCGCCCTCGCTCCAGCAAGTGGCTCCCAGGGGTAAGGTCAGAGCGGGGGCAGCGCTCCCAGGGGTCCCAGGTCTGTGCTCCTGTGCTGGGGGGGGGGGGCCGTGCACCCCAGGTTCCAGAGCAGCTGAGGCAAATAGGGAAAAATATCTTTAGGAATAAAGGGGTGCTCCGTGGAACCCTCCTTGGTAGGGCAGCGTGGCCCTGCTGTGGCTTCGGGCTGGCCCCGAGGCCGGGTGGTGGAGGGGGACAGCAGGAGGGGTTGGGGTGCAGGGCAGCAAATGGGAGCAGGTCGGAGCTGTGGCCGTCCCCGTGTCCTGCTCAGAGCAGGGAGCCCCATTATTCTGTATTCTCTATGCTTGGAGCTTTATACATTTGGGGGGGGGGGGGCTGTTGGTTGTTGTTTTGTTTTGTTTTTTTTTGGAGGGGGGGGGGTGGGAAGCAAAAAACAACCGTGCCCCACGGTGTGCGCAGTGGGAGCGGAGAGACATCCCCGGGGTCACCAGAAAAAAAAAGAGTTCTTTCTGTTTTCAGACTGCTACAGCAATACTATGCAATACGTGTGGGGTTGTTTTGGAGAGGGGGGGGGGTTCCTCCAGGCATAGGGCCGCCCTCCCCACCCCTCTGCAGCGCTTTGGGGTTGGGAATGGTGACGTCCCAAGGCCCCCGGTCCGCCCTCCCCCTGCACGGGAACCCCTTCCCCCCCCACCCAGAGGAAAAGCAAAAACAAAATCCATCTTGGTTGTACGCTGTGACTCGGATCGCTTTCTTTGTGCTCTCTGTGGACGATTCCTCGTTGTCTTATATTAAGAACCGCTCGGAGGATGCGTAGCACACCTCGGGCTGGGGTCCTCGGGGTCTGGGGTGGGGTGGGAGCAGCACGGGGCCGGGCTGTGGGTTCAGGCTGTCCCCCACCCCTCTGGGTTTGGCTCTGTGGCACCCACGGGTGCCCCCCAAAAGCTCTTTACCCTCTCCTGCAAAGCCCCTCAGAGCACCTGTCCCAGAAACCAGATGTCACATTTGTTTTGAAGCTGGAAACTTTTAAGCATTTTGCCCCCCCTCCCCCCCCCCCCATCCCTACGCTCCCCTCTGACCCCACTAACCTGACGTAGGACTGGGTAGAAACTTGTACTGTGAAGCTAACTTCTTTTTTTTTCCTCTTCATGGAAATGGTGGGGGGGGGGGTGGGGAGGAGGGGGGGGATTTTCTCCGCTTTACAATGGATGAAGACTGCCAAAGCTGGGCCGACGCATTGTACCCCGCTGCCTCCGCTCGGGGCCGGCTGGGAAATACAAATAACGGGGGAAAAAGTGAAATAAAAAAAGATTTAAAAAGGAAGAAAAACAAAAAAAAAAAAAAAAAAAGAAACAAACAAACAAAAAAAATCCCTACAACCAACAAGCACTTTACTGTATGTACCAGGTGAACTGATACAGCTGGATTGAAGTTTTCCTTTATAACCATTGTTGATGCCAGAATTTTGTATTCTGTTTTGTAAGGATTTAATAAAAATGCGTTGAGACCGACCCGAGGGTGGGGGCTGTCCCACCCCCTGTTCGCTTCTCCCAACCCTGGGGGTGGTCACTGTGGCCCCAGTGTGCCCTGGGATGTGGGGTTGGGGGAAACTGAGGCACAGGGACAGCGCAGGGTGGGAGGGGGTGGCCTTGGGGATGGGTGACTGTGGGTTTGGGGTTGGTTTTGGCTTAGAGGTTGAGGATGCTATGGGGCTTTGGGGGAATGGGGGGGGTGGGGAGTGCTGCTGCGCTGCTTTAGCTCTTGTTGAAGTTCTCTGAAATAGAAAGTGGCTTTTTAAAGTGTGCTCTGGCACGGTGAGGAGCTTTTCCAGCTCTGCCCTGGGGCTGGGGACAGACACAAGAGCACCTGGGTGCAGAGCTCAGGACCAGGTTTGGGCTGGGGCAGTGGTGAAGCTGTGGGGCAAAGCTGAGCTTTGTGGGGCTGAGGACAGGGCCTGGGCCCCAGCAGCTCTGGTGTCACCTCTGCTGTCCCCACCAGGATCCCCTTCCTCACCACCGCCCCTAGAAAGTGCCCCACAGTTGGACGCTGGGTCAGAGCACGTGCGGAGAAGGGCAGCTCTGAAAATAGCCCTGTGCTGAGCCCAAGTGCCCCGCGCCGCTGGGTGCTGCGGCACCGGCCCAAAATAGGAGCTCACAGCGAGAGCAAGAGTGGCACCTGGGTGACACTCCTGCGGTCCTCCATTCCCATCTCCTGCTCAGAACACACCTCCACGATGCAAAGCAACGTTAAGAGCGTGCTGGTCTGCCTGTCTCACCTCCGAGCACGGCCAGGCCCCGTGCCCCATCCGGGCCCTCCCTGCAGCACGGTGAGGTCGGGCTGCTCTTCACATGGCTTCCCGAGGAGCGCTGCCTTCTGCCGAGCACCGTCAGCACAGCGATCTGTTGGTCACCAGCTCCGCAAATAGCGGCGCGGAGCCGTTTTTAGGAGCGTTTGTTCTCAGCTTTATTTCGGGGAAGTGGAAGGCTCCCAGATGGCACTGTTTCCGACTCTTTGTCTAATGACACCGCTGATCGCTTCTGCTTGGCTCCAGGGATGAGCAGCCGCTCCTCGCCGTCCTTCCCGCGCCCCTGTCTGGGTGTGACAGCACCCCGAGCACATTCCTGCGCTGTCCATGCCATCCCTTCTTAGTTCTCTCCTGGGCTCCTTTCCATCGGCCTGGCTTTAAGCAGCCGCAAAATGACTCATTTTCATTCATTCCCTCACACGCAGGGCTCTAATTAGCAGCCAGCACGGCGGCCAAAGGCCGGTGCTACCTGCTCCACGCAGTGTCCACCCTTCCAGCTGCACGCAGGGCCGAGCAGCAGCCCGCAGCTCCCTCTTGATGCTTGCAGCCCTAACGAGGTAGCGAGAGACGAGCAGGACATGGCAGCTGCGAGCGAAAAAACACCACGCTGAAACACACGGGAGCAGTTCTGCTGGTAACAGGGTGCTGGGAGGAGGACGCGTCCATGTTCGGCGCTCGGTTATCGGCAATAGCAGAAAGGTTTCAGAGGGAGCAGCAGCGTCCCCCTCGAGGCTGCCGTGCATTCCTGCATGCGGACCGGGTGCCAGGGAGGGTCAGTTAATGGCCGGCTCCGGGCTCCAGCACAGCTGTGGGAATGGGAGTTCCCCCAGTTTAGGGTAATGCAGCAGGAACGGATAGGTGATAACACGGTGCGAAGCCACCGAGCCACAATGGCGGCCCCACAGCCCTCTCCTCCCACCCCCCAACCCAGTGGGGCTCTGCCCCTGGTCCCTGCACACCCCACAACTACCCCTGTAACCCCTCAGTGTCACCCCTCTCCCCCTCAGAACTCTCCACATCTCAGAATTGCCCCCCTCACTCCAGAACTGCCCTCTCAGCCCACCCATGTTTGCCCCCTCCCCTCAGAGCTGCCCCAGCTACCCCTCAGTACCGCCTCCTCACCCCGCTCAGATCTGCCCATACACCCCAGAACCGCCCCTCTCCCTTCAGATCTGCTCCTCACATCCCTTACATCTGCCCCCTCCCCTCAAAACTGCCCCCTCACCCCCCAGAGATGCCCGTATCTCTCAGAACTGCCCCCTTACCCCTCACACCCGCCCCTCTCCCCTCAGAGCCGCCCCTCACACCCCTCAGATTTGACCATCTCTCTCAGAACTGCCCCTCACGTCTGCCCCTCCCCCCTCAGAACTGCCCCCTTAACACCCAGAACTGCCCCTCCCATCTGCCCCTCTCTCCTCAGAGCACCCCACAACCCTCAGGACTGCCCTTGTGCCCCTCAAAACTGCCCCTCCCCCCTCAGAACTGCCCCCTTAACACCCAGAACTGCCCCTCACATCTGCCCCTCTCAGAATCACCCCCATCGCCCCTCAGAGCTGCCCACCTCCCTCGCATCTGCCCCCGCTCCCTCAAATCTCCCCACAGAGCTGTTCATACACCACAGGACTGCCCCTGTACCCCTCAAAACCGCCCCTCTCTCCTCAGAGCGCCCCACACACCTCAGGACTGCCCCCCTCCCACCTCCCCTCTCCCTTCAGCTCTGCCCCTCCCTCTCAGACCCGCCCCTCACATCTTCCCCTCCCCCCCCCCACCTCAGACCTTCCCACCTCCCTCACAACCTCCCCCTCACATCCCTTACATCTGCCCCCTCCCCTCAGAACTGCGCCCTTAACACCCAGAACTGCCCCTCACATCTGCCCCTCTCCCCTCAGAGCACCCCACAACCCTCAGGATTGCCCTTGTGCCCCTCAAAACTGCCCCTCCCCCCTCAGAACTGCCCCTCACATCTGCCCCTCTCCCCTCAGAGCGCCCCACACACCTCAGGACTGCCCCCCTCCCACCTCCCCTCTCCCTTCAGCTCTGCCCCTCCCTCTCAGACCCGCCCCTCACATCTTCCCCCCCCCCCCCCCCACCTCAGACCTTCCCACCTCCCTCACAACCTCCCCCTCAATCCCTCCCCACACCCCTCAGCTCTACTCCCCCCCCCCCCCCAACACCTCAGAACCGCCCCCTCCCCTCACGCCCCTCAGCGGTGGCCCCGCCCCCCCCTCCCCCTCCCCCTCCCCTCCCTCCATGCCGCGCTGCTGCCCGGCTCTGTGCATCGCCCCGCGCCCCGCGCCCCCCCCCTCCCCTCCCGCCGCCGTGTCCCGCCCGCCGCTCGTGGTGCTGCTGCTGCTGCAGCGCCGCCCCCCGCACAAGATGGCGGCCGGCGGGAGCGGCCCCGGGGTCCCGTCCTCCTCCTGCCCGCAGCCCCCCCCTCCCCCCCCGGGGAACGGCGCGGCCTGCACCGCCGCCGACGGAACCCCCGCGTCCCCAGCGGGGCTCACGTACAACCAGTGCGGGGCCAACAACCCGGCTGCGGTTGCTGCAGGCCCGGGAGTGGGGGCGGCCCCGGCGGCGGGCGGAGGGCTGCAGCGGGAGCCGGTGTACAATTGGCAGGCGACGAAACCCACGGTGCAGGAGCGCTTCGCTTTCCTCTTCAACAACGAGGTGCTGAGCGACGTGCACTTCCTGGTGGGGAAAGGCCGCGGGACGCAGCGCATCCCTGCACACAGGTGGGGGGATGGGGGGGGGGATGGGGGGCAGCGGGGGGGAGGTAGGAGGGATGGAGGGGGGGGGGGAAGTGGGGAGGGCCGTGTTTAGGGTTTGAAGGTGAGGGGAGGGCCGTGGGTATAGGGTGTGATGGTGAAGGGAAGAGCCGTGGGTAGGTCCTGGGGGGGAGGGGGGGGGGTAGGATGTGGAGAGCGCTGAGGGTAAGTCCTGGGGGGGAGGTAGGAGGGATGGGGGGAAGGTAGGTGAGGTGGGGAGGGCCGTGTTCAGGGTCTGAAGGTGAGGGGAGGGCCGTGGGGAGGCCCTGGGGGAGCGTGGGGAGGGGTATGGGGGTGTAGGATGTGGGGAGAGCCGTCCTGGAGGGTATGGGGGGGGTATAGGATGTGGGGAGAGCCGAGGGTAGGTCCTGGGGGGGAGGTAGGTGGGATGGGGGGAAGGTAGGTGAGGTGGGGAGGGTCGTGTTTAGGGTCTGAAGGTGAGGGGAGGGCCGTGGGGAGGCCCTGGGGGAGCGTGGGGAGGGGTATGGGGGTGTAGGATGTGGGGAGAGCCGTCCTGGAGGGTATGGGGGGGGTATAGGATGTGGGGAGAGCTGAGGGTAGGTCCTGGGGGGGAGGTAGGAGGGATGGGGGGAAGGTAGGTGAGGTGAGGAGGGCCGTGTTTAGGGTCTGAAGGTGAGGGGAGGGCCGTGGGGAGGCCCTGGGGGAGCGTGGGGAGGGGTATGGGGGTGTAGGATGTGGGGAGAGCCATCCTGGAGGGTATGGGGGGGGTATAGGATGTGGGGAGAGCCGAGGGTAGGTCCTGGGGGGGGAGGTAGGAGGGATGGGGGGAAGGTAGGTGAGGTGGGGAGGACCGTGTTCAGGGTCTGAAGGTGAGGGGAGGGCCGTGGGGAGGCCCTGGGGGAGCGTGGGGAGGGGTATGGGGGTGTAGGATGTGGGGAGAGCCGTCCTGGAGGGTATGGGGGGGTTTAGGATGTGGGGAGAGCCGAGGGTAGGTCCTGGGGGGGAGGTAGGAGGGATGGGGGGAAGGTAGGTGAGGTGGGGAGGGCCGTGTTCAGGGTCTGAAGGTGAGGGGAGGGCCGTGGGGAGGCCCTGGGGGAGCGTGGGGAGGGGTATGGGGGTGTAGGATGTGGGGAGAGCCGTCCTGGAGGGTATGGGGGGGGTATAGGATGTGGGGAGAGCAGAGGGTAGGTCCTGGGGGGGAGGTAGGAGGGATGGGGGGAAGGTAGGTGAGGTGGGGAGGGTCGTGTTTAGGGTCTGAAGGTGAGGGGAGGGCCGTGGGGAGGCCCTGGGGGAGTGTGGGGAGGGGTATGGGGGTGTAGGATGTGGGGAGAGCCATCCTGGAGGGTATGGGGGGGGTATAGGATGTGGGGAGAGCCGAGGGTAGGTCCTGGGGGGGAGGTAGGAGGGATGGGGGGAAGGTAGGTGAGGTGGGGAGGGCCGTGTTCAGGGTCTGAAGGTGAGGGGAGGGCCGTGGGGAGGCCCTGGGGGAGTGTGGGGAGGGGTATGGGGGTGTAGGATGTGGGGAGAGCCGTCCTGGAGGGTATGGGGGGGGGTATAGGATGTGGGGAGAGCCGAGGGTAGGTCCTGGGGGGGAGGTAGGTGGGATGGGGGGAAGGTAGGTGAGGTGGGGAGGGCCGTGTTCAGGGTCTGAAGGTGAGGGGAGGGCCGTGGGGAGGCCCTGGGGGAGTGTGGGGAGGGGTATGGGGGTGTAGGATGTGGGGAGAGCCGTCCTGGAGGGTATGGGGGGGTATAGGATGTGGGGAGAGCCGAGGGTAGGTCCTGGGGGGGAGGTAGGAGGGATGGGGGGAAGGTAGGTGAGGTGGGGAGGGCCGTGTTCAGGGTCTGAAGGTGAGGGGAGGGGTTTGGGGGGATAGGATGTGGAGAGAGCCATGAATAGGCCCGGGGGGGGGAGGTAAGGAGGGATGGAGGGGAGGAAGGTGAGGTGGGGAGGGCTGTGTTTAGGGTCTGAAGATGAAGGGAGCCGTGGGGAGGGGTACAGGGGGGCATAAGATGTGGGGAGATCTGTGGGGAGATCCTGGAGGGGAGGTAGGAGGGATGGGGGGAGGTAGGTGAGGTGGGGAGGGCCATGTTTAGGGTCTGAAGGTGAGGAGAGAGCCGTGCGTAGGCCCTGGGGAGGATGTAGGATGTAGGGGGGATGTAGGTGAAGTGGGGGAGGGTGGAGTGGGGAGAACCATGTTTAGGGTCTGAAGGTGAGGGGAGAGCTGTGGGTAGGGTGTGATGGTGAAGAAAAAGCCATGGGGAGGGCTATGGGGGTTAGGATGTGGGGAAAGCTGTGGGTAGGCCCTGGTGGGGGGGGGACATATAGGGGGTGGGGAGGAGTGGGGAGAGCCATGTGTAGGCTCTGAGGGGGATGGAGGGGAGATGGGGGGGGGGTATAGGTGAGGTGGTGGGGGGGCCTGGGGAGTGAGTGGGGAGAGCCATGTTTAGGATGTGATTCCACACCCTGGGGGTTGTGGGATGGGCTCAGGCCTGGGCTGAGCTGCATCTGGGGAATATGAGGCCCTGAGGTGTTGTAGCTGATCTGGGGGGTTGTGGGGGGGGGGGAGGTCAGGCCCTTTGAGGCGCAGTACGGTGTTGAAGATGAGTGTCAGCCCTGTACTGCAGAGCTGGCAGCCTGCGGGTGGGGGGGACACAGCCTCAGGTGTGGGTGTGGGGAGGGCCACGAGTAGCCCTCAGGCATGGGCTGTGCTGGGATCGGGGGGAGATATGAGGACCCTGCTGTCCCAGCGTGGTTTGGGGGAGCTGAGGTGGGGCTGGGAGGTTGTGAGGCCCTGAAGGGTCCCAGGTGGGTATGGGGGGGGGGCTCAAGATATGGTGGGACACGGTATAGTTTGGGGAGGGGGGTGGTGTAGGCCCTGAGAGTGTAGGGGAGAGCCTTGGGGGTGGCCCAGGCCTGGGTGGAGATGGTTCTGGGAGATACGAGGACCTCCATGGGTTGGGGGGTCTCAGGACATGTGGGGCACAGCCTGGGTTTGGAGTGGGGTGTTCCCTTCACACCCCACCCTATGGGGTGGGATTGGATTGAGTCCCCTTTGGTGGGGGGGAGGTCACTCCCTTACACCCCCCGAGCTGCCCCTGTTGTCCCCAAGCTGCCTATACTCCTCCAGAGTGGTGGAGGTGCATGGGGACGTTCCCGGGGCAGGGGTGACCTGTTTGGTGGCATTAATGCTGAGAAGAGGGGATCGTCCCATGCTGCACGGTGTGCTGGTGGCTTTGTGCCTGCTTCCCAGGGCTGCTCCTTTGAATCCTAACTGTGAATTGATGCGTGTCACCACCCAGCTCTGCTCAGGTGTGCAAACAGCAAATGCAGTCCTTGGCTTTGAGGGCAGGGTCTGTCTTTTTTGGGTGGGGGAAGCTCACTCCAGGCAGTTTCCAGCTGCCTCTTTCCTCGTACATCCTCGTGCACCTGGAATTCTCCCCTTCAGGTTTCCCTTTCTCCTTCCTTCCTGTGCAAAGCACATTTGTTCTGGGCCACTCGGAGAGCTGAGGGCATCAGTTCTGCACTTCTCTAATTTGGAGCTTAATGAGTGTCTGTGTGTGCTCGCTCCTGCCCTGAGAACCAGACCCGCTAGGTGGGCAGGGGCAGTGCTCAGCCCAGAGAGGAGCAGAAAATAAAGGAAAAAAGAAAACAAAACAGCCCCAAAGTGAAACACTGCTTAATTGCTCTGCGAACCCTCAGGTTCCCCGGTGGTGAAGGTAGGATGGAGCCTGCCACGCCGTGACATCCCACTCCAGGACTGCATGGAGCTCTGTGAGCCACGTGTCACGTGCTGCTCTGTTCCCATGTCAGCTCTCCAGAAGTGGGTACTTCAGGATTGCTCTGCAGAGTGGGGAGCAGTGGTTCTGGAGCGTTCCGTGGTCGGTGGTGCATGGGAGGGGGAGCAGGGCTGCGGGTGCAGAGCTGCTCCTTAGTGAGCTGAGAGAGATGTTCTCGTGCCTGAAGGGAACTTGAGTGTCTCCGTCCTCGCAGAGTTTGGAGCGCTGTGTGTCTTTTGGCACCGACTGTGGTCCCGTTAAGGTTCAGCAGTGTGAAACAAATGGGACCGACCTGTCCATGAGCAGAGGTTGGAGGGTTCCCTTCGTGTGAGCACCCCTTTCTGATCACTTCTGGCAGCTCTCCTCTGCCTGTGAGAGTGAAGAACTTGGAGTGCAATTAGCTTACGTTACTCATTAGTAGAAAGCGATGCCTGCAACCTTCTCCCTGCCATCACTGCTTTTGCACGGACGAGGGTTTCTGTCTCGTGTGGCACTCCTGGCGTTGTGAGCGAGGCTCCTTGCTTGCTCTTGCTGTTTCCCTTCGTTACTGCTGGACAGAAATCCACACGTGCCTGCTGTGCTTTGTCCCCAGCTCCCCTTCCCAACAGGGGCAGTGCAGGCGAGCCTGGCACCCGCACAGCACGGCGCCCGTGGGAGCCCTCTGCGTGGGAGGAGAGCAAAAAGGGAGCAAACAGGAGGGAAAAAAAAAAAAAAAGCTGCTGTGTCACTTCCTACCGCAGTAAAATCCAACCAGAGCTCCCTGGTGGTGATGGACTTCCTGGGAGCACGAGTGCTGCCTGCCGTCACGTACCGCCTTCTGCCCTCCGTTGTTGATACCTCTCTCCATCAAAGCGTGCAGCCGGAGCTGCTGTGCTCTCCAGCTCCTTCCAGGCCAGGGAAGTGCTTCAATCTGTGCTCCCCCACGGCTGGTAGCAGGGCAGGGGCTGCTGGGCACAGCCACCAGGACCAGGTGCTCCCTGGGGAAGCTCATCCCTGAGTTTCCCAGCAGTGGGAGTTCTCGGTGGCAGTGGTTTGAATAACCACAGCCAGCCGTGTGCTGCCTGCTCAGCGTCTGCCCCTGGAGCAGGAGCTGGTGGTCGTTGGTGAGGGACGACACCGGGTCCTTTCCAGCCTCAGATCTGCTTTGTGGGAACCCTCGCTTCCTACTTTCAGGGCTGTGTGAAGCAGCTGTGTGAGTTCCGCTCCACAGTGCACAGAACCCCATGAACTGTTGGGGTGCTCCCTCTGGGGCAGGGCTCGGGGTGAGGTTGTTCACAGCATCGGTGTTTTCTCATGAAATGAAAGAAAACTGTGGCACTCCCTTCTCTTGCAAAACATCTCCCTGCTGTGAGCGGCTCCCCTCCCTGGGGCAGCCCCTGGGGACCAACAGCCAGCTGGGATTTGTCTGCTGGTGGGCCTGGCTTAACCTCAGCTGCTGCGTTGTGATTTTAGGTTTGTGCTGGCCGTGGGCAGCGCCGTCTTCGATGCCATGTTCAACGGTGGGATGGCCACAACGTCCACAGAGATTGAGCTGCCCGACGTGGAGCCTGCTGCCTTCCTGGCTCTGCTGAAGTAAGCACGTCACGGCGGGGTGAGCAGACTCATTGTAGAGAGGAGTGCTTCCAGAGAAAGCAGTGAACCGTTCCAAGGTTGTATGTTTCTAACTAAACCCCTCTGCCCATCCATCCGAGGGCTTTAAATGTTGCTGCTAAACCCATTCCTGGGTAACATCTGGTGCAGCTGATGCCCTGAGAGCATCCTGCTCCTTCACCTCTCCAGCGTGCTGTTGGTGTGTGTGCTGGGAGGAGGAGGAGGAGGAGGAAGGGGCTGTGCTGTCCCACCATGATGGCTCTGAGCTCAGCTGGTGCTGATGTGGTGCAGCAGCCCTGAGTGCATGCTGGGAAGTCACTGTCTCATCTCTGTAGGGTTTCTGTCACCGAGTTCTGGCCTTTCCCATCCGGTGCTCCCGACGTGTTCCCTCTTGCTCCCTGTTAGGGACAGTACCTATATTTAGCTTTGGCACACTTCTCACTTTACCTTCCAAAAGTGCTTAGGTCGGGACTGTGCCGCCCTAGAAGATTTTGAGAATCGATCCCCACAAGAATGAAAGGCCTGAAGTGACATTCCCACAGCTCCCTGCCCTGGGCCCACGTCAGCTCACACACGGGCACATGGGGAATCCCTTCAGCTGACACGTGGCTCCACAGCAGCACGCTGTGCCTCTGGAGCACAGTTACCATCTGCCTTTAAGGCTGGAATATAAAAGCAGGGGGGAAATCAGGCTGTTTCCTGCCAGGATTGATCGATTCAACCCCGGGTTTTGGTTGTTTGGGGTCACCCTTTAAACCTTCCCTCTGCTTCTGCATCCCGTCCTTCCCCACAGCCCTCCAGAAAAGGAGATCTCCACGGTGGTGGGCAGAGGCACAGGATGGCTTTGATGCACTGCAGGAGTGTTCTTCGTTGCCTCGCTCAGCGATGCTTGCTTGCCTGCTTTCAGGTTCCTTTACTCAGACGAAGTTCAGATTGGACCAGAGACTGTTATGACAACACTTTACACAGCTAAAAAGTACGCGGTTCCGGCCCTGGAAGCTCACTGCGTGGAGTTCCTGAAGAAGAACCTCCGGGCAGACAACGCCTTCATGCTGCTCACACAGGTGAGGTTGGCACGAATCCATTGGAACAGAAGAACAAGTCTTGTGAGTGTTATCGGCCCAGAGAGGGCCGTTCTGAGTTGCTGTGCTCTGCAGGTTTGTGTGAGGAGTAGCAGAGGACAGAGAGCGTCGCTGCTGGTTCAGGGCAGAGGTCTCAGGGTCCTTGTGGGGGTGATGGCAGCTGAGTTCCCTCAGCACACTTGTACCTCCCTGCCTGTGGTGGTTGTGCTCTTTGGGTTCGTTAGCCCAGAATCTGAGAGATCAGGAGCTGTTATCCAAAAGCAGAGATCTTCCCCACAGACAGCAGCTGCAGAGAGGCATGGCGTGCTGTGCATCCTCTTGTGGGAGCTGGAAACGTGAGCTTTTGGTGGCACTGCCAGGCTCCGGTGGCCTGGAGAGCATCTGCCATCCCGGCAGCTTTGGAAAGGCAGCACATAGGTCCGTGGTGACTTCTTTCCAAGTCTCAAAGGTCCTTCACAAACAAGAAGGTGTCCTAGGTTTTCAGATACTGCTGCTGCTGGATGGACGCAGGTTTCCCTGACAGTTGAGTGCTTCCTGCGTTGCTTGCTCGCTGTCGCAGCGTACCAAGTCTTCAGAAAGCTTTAAGGAGGAAAGTCCCAGTCTCTCAGTGAGGCTGTGAGCACCTGCCTGGAGCTGGTCACCGAGAGAGAGAAGAGAGAGCCAGATCTGCTCCTTCACATGGAAGGCCACCTTTATTTCCTGCTTCTGCAACAAGTCCAGCTGTTACAGACCTGAGATCTGAGGTGCACGCATACAGAACGATTCCCAGTGCACTTAGTGCTGCAGACAGCTGGTGGAGCCCGAGACTCCAGAGCTCTGTGGCTGCATCCCTGCTGCTGCTTCAGCAGCTCTGACACACGGTGTTTCCAGCAGCCTCCAATCCCTGCCAGAAACGAGTGGCTGCTGCACCAGGAGCCGCCTCTGAGCATCCTTACAGCAAGCAGAGCCGTCGTGCAGAGTGCAAAATCAGTGCAGCAAAAGTCAGCCCCGTTCAGCTGGGTGCTCAGCGTGGTGCTGGATGTCAGGAAGGATGTGCCTGGAGGCACGCAGAGCTGAAACAGAGCTGTGCCCCATGCAGATCTGTGCTCTGGCCTTTGCCTCGTCGTGCTTCAGTGCCTGGGAAGGACTGCTGTGGTCAGGCATGGCAGTGCCAAAGAGGATGGGATGCAGGGAGGGGGGAGTGCCCGTGCTTAGCATCAGCCTGTGGAATACCCTTTGTGCTCATGATTGCTTCTTCGTGCCCAGGCAAGGCTGTTTGACGAGCCTCAGCTGGCCAGCTTGTGCCTGGAGAACATCGACAAGAACACTTCGGATGCCATCAACGCGGAGGGCTTCACTGACATCGACCTCGGTGAGCACCCGCCCCTCCCCCTGCGCGCTGCCAGGAGCTCCTGGGCTCCGTCTGTGCCGTGGCTGTTCCTGCTCTCGTGCTGCACGAGGCAGCTGCAGAGGAACACGCTCCCTGACAGAGCTGCTCGCTGTGGTGCGGCTGAATTTTTGTGGGCATGACACACTGCCTGCTCCCTGCACTGCTGCTGGCAGCTTTGGGTTGGGCGTAGCTTGCCTTCCTCTGCCGAGCTGGCGGTGCTCCCCGAGCCTTCATCAGGCTCCAGAGGGAAGTGAGAACTGGTTGTTTGAATGACCAGCTTGCTGGCACTGCTCGTATGCACTAACACTCAGACCTTAACCTCCCTTCTGACGGGATGGGGCACGGGGCTGGAAGGCACAGGGAGCTCTGTGGCTTTTTTGTTCACGCAGTTGCAGAACTGTAGAGGTTGGGAGGGACCTCTGGAGGTCATTGAGTTCAATCCCCCAGCCCAGGTTGCACAGGCAGGCGTCCAAGTGGGCTTTGGACATCTCCAGAGAAGGAGACTCCACCACCTCCCTGTGCAGCTCCAGTGCTCCGTCACTGCACTGGGAAGAAGTTCCCCCACACACTGGTGCTTCAGTTTGTGGCCATTTCCCCTCGTCCTGTCACCACACACTGCTGAGAAGAGTCCGGCCTCGTCCCCTTGTCTCCTGCTCCTCAGATATTTACAGATGTGGATCAGATCCCCTCTGAGCCTTTTTTTCTCAAGGCTGAGCAGCCCCAGGTCTCAGCCTCTCCTCTAAGGGAGGTGCTCCACGCCCTTTATCATCTTTGTAGCCCTCTGCTGCACTCTTCCCAGCAGATCCGTGTCCGTTTTGTACCGGGGAGCCCAGAACTGCCTCACCGGGGCAGAGTGGAGGGGGAGATCACTCCCTCAACACGCTCCTGATGCAGCCCAGGTCCCATCGACCTCCTTGGCCACCAGAGCACACCGCTCACGGCCAACCTGTCATCCACCAGGACCCCCAGCTCCCTCTCCTCAGAGCTCATCCCCCAACCTGTACCAGAGCATGCAGTTATTCCTCCCTAGGGGCACTTGCTCTCATTACACCTCCCCAGGTTCTCACTGCGTGGAGCAGAGGGGCGGTCTGGCCGTGCTGCCTGACCCCCCCCTTGCTGCCTTGCAGACACGCTGGTGGCCGTGCTGGAGCGGGACACGCTGGGCATCCGTGAGGTGCGCCTGTTCGGTGCCGTGGTTCGCTGGTCGGAGGCCGAGTGCCAGCGGCAGCAGCTCCAGGTGGTGCCTGAGAACAAGAGGAAGGTGCTGGGCAAAGCTCTGGCTCTCATCCGCTTCCCGCTGATGACCATCGAGGAGTTTGCAGCAGGTAACCGCCCCGGCCTTCCCTGAAGCACTGAGCAGCGCGGTCTCGCTGTTGATTGGAGCTGGAGGTTATTCCCCCTGCTTTACAATGACCGCGTGAGTGTTGTGGCCCCTCCCCATGGTGTGAAGGTGGTTTCACTGCTCCTCCAGGTGAGGTGCTCTGTGCCTGTGTGCCCCACGCTGCTGCTGCTGCTGCTGCTGCTGTTGTTGCTGTGCTCAGTCCGTCCCTGCGCCTCTCTCGAGGTTCTGAGTTAAGGCGATGTCTGAACCGTTTCAGTTGGGGCTGAAGGGCTCTCGGTTGCGTTTCTTCGCCCCTCAGTGGTGGGAATCCAGCAGGCAGCTTCAGCGTCAACTCCCTTTGTGCTTCATGACACCTCCAAGCTGTGCTGAAACTCACACTTCTCACCCCCCCCATCCCACCCCGGCCGTGTCTGCAGCGTCGCAGCAGCTCTGGCTCTTCCAGGAGGACCACAGCAGCAGAGGTCGGGGAGGGGAACCCCCGGTGCTCCCCCTGGGGCCGATTCCTCCCCCCCCCCCGGTGGCAGCACAGCAGTGCCAGAGCTGCTCTCCTTCAGCCGCGGTGCCGGAGCTGCTGCAGTTCCTCCCGCTCTCAGACCGCCGCGGTGGTGCTGCTGTGTTTCTCAGCCCCCTGCCGTCGCTGCTCTCCCCTGCAGGGCCGGCGCAGTCGGGGATCCTGACGGACCGCGAGGTGGTCAGCCTGTTCCTGCACTTCACCGTCAACCCCAAACCGCGCGTGGAGTTCATCGACCGGCCGCGCTGCTGCCTGCGGGGGAAGGAGTGCAGCATCAGCCGATTCCAGCAGGTGGAGAGCCGCTGGGGGTACAGTGGGACTAGTGACAGGATAAGGTCAGCTTCTCCGCTCGTTCTGCTGCCGATAGATTCGTGTTTCCCGAGCTTTCCTCCCCCAAAAAGGGACAGCACCTCGGAGCTGGGGGGGGTGTGCGTGGCTGCTGCCGTGCACCGATGGGGGGGAGGGGGGTGGGCTGAGAGCTTCGCTGCCCGCTTTGCTGCAGGGCCGTGCTGGGCTGCAAAGGACTCCACGGGTGCACAGCGTGGGGGCAGCCCCTGCGGGCTCTTTCAGCACGCAGTGTTCCGTGGTGGGGTGCAGCAGTGGGGAGGGGAGGCAGCGTCCTCCCAGCGCGGAGCTCCCGTTCCTGGGAGGGTTCTGTCCACGCGTTGCGGTGTCGGCTCTGAGCGCCGCTGTCTGCGCCCTCAGGTTCTCAGTGAACAAACGGATCTTCGTCGTTGGCTTTGGGTTGTACGGCTCCATCCACGGCCCCACGGACTACCAGGTGAACATCCAGGTACGTGGCACGCGGGGAGGGGCCCCGCAGCCCCCGGGGCGGACGGGGAGCTGAGCTGAGCGCGTGTCCCGCAGATCATCCACACGGACAGTAACACGGTGCTGGGGCAGAACGACACGGGCTTCAGCTGCGACGGCTCCTCCAACACGTTCCGCGTGATGTTCAAAGAGCCCGTGGAGGTTCTGCCCAACGTCAACTACACAGCGTGCGCTACTCTGAAGGTACGGGGGGGTGGGGGGGGGGGGGGGGGGGAGAGCTGAGGGTGGGGGGGGGGGGTTCTGTGGGGCCGTGTTGCTCCGCCTGAGCCGCTGCACGTCCCCGTCCCCGCAGGGCCCCGATTCGCACTACGGCACCAAAGGGCTCCGCAAAGTGATCCACGAATCGCCCACGAGCGGCGCCAAGACGTGCTTCACCTTCTGCTACGCCGCCGGGAACAACAACGGCACCTCGGTGGAGGACGGACAGATCCCAGAGATCATCTCTACACATAGTGCCGCCGCCGTCCCCGCGCGTGGCTCGGAGCTGCTCCGTGCCCACGGCACTGAGCGTCGTCCTCCGCCGGGGAGAGGGGGGGGAGGGGCTCAGCGGCGGCGGTGGGGACGGTTCGCCGCATCCCGTGGTGGGGGAGGGGGAGGGGGGGGGAGGATGGGAACGTCCCCGTGCGGCCGTGCTCCGCGGGGACGGAACCGTGGGAGAGAGCGGAGCTGAGGGGGTCGTGGGGGCGGCGGGGCCTCTCCGCCCGCTGCGGCTTTCTGTCCCGGCCCCCGTGACGCGCACAGGAACGAACGGTTCGCTGTCGGACTGCGCCCGTTATCTCAAAAGTCTGAGCCCCGAGCGGAGCCGGGGCCGCCCCCCCCGCCCCCCCCCCGCTGAATGTACCCGCGGCTCCGTGACTGTAAATAGGAGATGAATAAAAGACGTTGCGTTGTCTTTAAGCTGTGGGGCGCCGCAGTGGGGGGGGGGGGGGGGGGGGGGGGGGGGGGGTCACTGCCCCCTGGGTTCCCCCCCCCCCCCCCCCCCCCCCTCCTCCCCCGCCGCCCTTTGTGACCACGCAGACGCTGAGCGGAAGGTTTTAAAGATTAATTTTTTTTTTTAATTATTTTTTTTCTTTCATAT
>JAUPFR010000027.1:3232893-3364893 GCA_036925125.1 Oreortyx pictus
CCCGGCGCGAGGGAGGAGCGCGACGCGGGGACGCGGGCGGTCGGCGGCGAAGGACGGAGCGAACAACGCGTTGCGCTGCACTGAGACTTCACTTAAATTAACTTAAAGGACAAAGAAGCGACAGAACAAATGCCCCCAGGGTTCGCTCCGCAGCGCAGCGCAGCGCGGGGACCGCCCACGGCGATCCCGAGAGGCGGCGGAGGCGCGGGCACGATGCGCGGCCCCGCGCGCCGCTCCCGTCGGGGTTTTTCCTCTCTTTTTTTTTTTTTTTTTTTGTTTTGGTTTTTTTTTTTTTTAATACCTTTTTTTTCTCTTCGCGGCCGGGACGGGTCGGGTCGGGTCGGGTCGGGTCGGGTCGGGGGAGGTCCCGCTCCGCTCCCGCCCCGCGGTGCCCGCCGGTCGCCGTCCACGCGGCCGTGGGGACCCCCAGCGCTGCTCCCCGCGCTCATTTGTGGCGTTTGGTGCTTTTCCTCTTCCGCCTCTTGAAGAAACAGCAGCACCTGGAGGATGGAGGGATGGAGAAAGAGGAGGAGAGAGGGGTGGGAGGGACGGGTGGAGGGACAGAGGGACGGAGAACGGAGGGGTGGAAGGGACGCAACAGAAGGACGGACAGATGGAGGGACAGGAGGACGGAGGGGAAGAGGGAAGGAGGGACAGAGGGATAAAGAGATGGAGGGATGGGAGGACGGAGGGATGGATGGATGGAGGGACAAAAGAACAGAGGAGGGATGGAGGGACAGAAGGATGGAGAGATGGAGGGACAGATGGACGTTAAGGATGGAGGGAGGAGGAGACAGAATGGAAGACGACAGAAGGATGGACAGATAGAAGGACAGAACCATGGAGGGATGGAAGGAAGAAGGGACAGAGGGAGGGGGAGGGATGGAGGGACACAACAACAGAAGGAATGGACAGATGGAGGGACAGAGGGACAGGAGGACGGAGGGGAAAAGAGATGGAGGGATGGAAGGACAGAAGGAAGGAGGGACACAACGACAGGAGAGGGATGTGTGCATGAAGGGACAGAGATGGAGGGATGGAGGAATGGGAGGACAGAGGAATGGAGGAACAGTGGAGAGATGGAAGGAGGGAGGGACAGAGGGATGGAAGGATGGACAGATGGAGGGACAGAGGGATGGAAGGAGGGAGGGACAGAGGGAGGGAGAAGGGATGGAGGGCCACAATAACAGAAGGATGGACAGATGGAGGGACAGAGAAGGAGGGACCATCAGTGGCTGAGTGGGACAGCGGCCCCGCGGGGTTCGGGGCACACAGCGATCCCCGAGTGCCCCACACGGAGCTGCCCCACACTGAGCACCGGAGGACGGGCAGCACTGTGGCACACGGCGCAGTGACTCTGAGTGTGGCACCGCCCGCGCTGTCCCCGTGTGACGCTCTGTGGGGCAGCGCAGGGCCGGGGGGGTCCTTACTTTGTATCGTCGGTCACCTCCACCTCAGTGGGGGCCGTGATGGGCGCGTTGGAGTGCCCCGCCGTGGGGTCGTCCGTGTTCAGCTCTCCGTTGGTGGAGCTCATCACCTGCGGGGAAGCACAGGTCAGCGTGGGGCCTCACCCCACAGCACGGCGTCCCATCTCCCCTCTGCGGGACGGCGGATCGCTGCGTCTCCACCCCACACCGCCCCATCCGTGGGGCAGCAGCCGACCCACGGAGCGAGCGGCGGGTGACAGAACGAAGCACAGACAGAGGGAGCGACGCAGACGGGACCACTCAGGGGGTGTGTGTGTGTGTGTGGGGGGGGGGGGGGGGGGGGGGGGGATCCCCAGCACAGTGCCCCCACCCCGAGCTGAGGGCTGCCTGCGGGGATGGCAGAGCAGTGCCCGTCCTGTGGGGCACAGCAGAGCACGTTCCCCCCCCGCCCTCAGCGTGTGGTCGCTGGTGTACCTGCGCGGACCCCCGAGCCCGGCGGCTGCCCAGGAGAGCTCCCCCGGGCCTCCTCGGCGGGGGTGAGCATCACACTGCTCCGTCCCCTCGGGCGGCTGTTCCCGGCAGGAGGGAGGTAGAGGATGGAAAAGAAACAAAAGAACAGAAAAAAAAAAAAAAAAAAGAGGAAAAGAATGGGAGGAAGAGCAAGGCGGGGGGTGGGGGGGGGATGATGATGGGGAGGGTGAGAAGGGCGGCACGAAGGGGTGGAGAAAATAAGAGGCGCAAAAGCAAAAGTCGGGGATGGAGGGGTGGGATCGGCCGCGCGGTGACTCTGCCCCATCCCATCCGCAGCCAACCGCGGGGGGGAGCCGCGGTGCTCGGGTGGGACGGAGACCCAGGGAGGGACGGTGGGCGGTGCCCACGGCCTCGGCCAAGGAGGGGCAGCGAGGAGCGCTCCTGAGCTGCGCGGCCCCGAGCATCCCCTGCACGGCCACAGCCACCGCACAGCCCAACGTCCTCAGCGCTGCACCGCGCTCAGAGCGCACGGGAAGCTGCTCCGTGCAGCCCCGCCGGGACGCGGCCCCGCAGCCCCCGCTCACCTGGTGTTTGGTGTGGGGCTGTGCTTTGTCTCTGCTCGGGGGCTGCACCTGCACCTCGCTGTGCATCGTGCCGATGGGGGTGGGCTGTGGACGCGGCGAGCACAGCGTCAGCTGCGGCACCATGGCCCTCTGCCACCCACCCCAACCCCAACCCCAACCTTGAGCCCCCAGTCCCACCCCCAACCCCGACCTCAACTCCAACTCCAACCCCAAACCCAGCCCTCAGCCCCTAAATCCCACCCCCAACCCTGACCCATGACCCCAGCCCTCAGCTCCTAAACCCCATCCCAAACCCCACCCCCCCCAACCACAACCCAAGCCCCTAAATCCCACCTCAACCCCAACTCCAACCCAAACCCTCTGCCCCTAAGCCCCACATCAACCCCCAATCCCAGCCCCAATCCCAACCCCAGTCCCTAAACCTCATCCCAATCCCCACCTACAACCCCTAACCCCACCCCCAAAAACCCACTCTCAACCTCAAACCCCAATCCCAACCCCAGCCCCTAAACCCCATCCCAAACCCTGACCCCCAACCACAACCCCAATCCCACCCCCAACCCTCAGCCCCCTAACCCCCAACCCCAGCCCCTAAACCCCTTCCCAAACCCCAACCCTCAACCACAACCCCCAATCCCACCCCCAAAACTCCAACTCCAACCCCAACCCCAGCCTCTAAACCCCTTACGAAGCCCCAACCCTCAACCACAACCCCTAATCCCACCCCCAACCCTCAGTCCCCAAACCCCACCCCAAACCCTGACCCCCAACCCACGTTGGGTCACTGTCATGGCACAAAGCGACGTCTCCAGGAGCCCCACGTGTCCGAGGGCTCCATCACAGCAGCCTGGTTCTGTCTGGAGCCCCCTCCCCACCCCCAGCTCCCATTCCCCCCCTCCCCCACTCACCAGAGGTTTCCCGGCCCAATCGTATTCGTAGTCGAACACGTAACCGTTCCTCTCGAACAGATCCGTGAAGAGTTTGCGCAGGTAATCGTAGTCCGGCTTCTCGAAGAAGTCCAAGCGCCGCACGTAGCGCAGGTACGTGGCCATCTCCTCTGCGGGGATTGGGGGGGGGGGGAAGTTCGGTTTGGGGCCGGGGTGGGGGGGGTTGGGGGTGGGGTGGGGTGGGTTGGGGTGGGGGTGCTCTCACCTGGGAAGTTCTCACAGAGCACCTCCACCGGCGTGGCGCGCTTCGTGTCGCCGATCTTCTGATACCTCTCCTTGAGTGTGTCCGCCTGGAAGAGCACAGCGGGGTCACGGGGTGGGTGGGGGGGGGGGGGGGCAGCTGGGATGTGCCACGGTTGGGGGGTGGGCACTGATGGGGGGGGGGGGGGGGCAGCACGGCAGCCCCCAGCACGGCCCCATCCCGATACCTTCAGGCCTTGCCAGGGAAGGCTCCCGCGGAGGAAGTACATGAACATATGTCCTAATGCTTCCAGGTCGTCCCTGCGGCTTTGTTCTGAGCGGGGACAGAGGCGGCCGTGAGCAATTGCCCCCCTAGCCCCCACCCCCAGCCCCACAGATTCCCCACCCCACAGCCCAACATTACAATCAGGCAGTGTGTCCCCACATCTGCCCTGCCCCACAGCCCTCCCCACCCCAAGGCCCCTGCTCTGCCCCACACCCCAGACCCTGCCCCATCAGCTCTCTCTGCACCACAGCCACCCTGCCCCACAAACCCCCCTCCCATCCCCACAGCCCCCGTCCACCCCACAGCCCCCTCTCAGCCCCATAGCCCCATCCACCCCACCAGCTCTCCCTGCCCTCAGCCCCCATCCACCCCACCAGCCCTCCCTGCCCCACAGCCCCCTCTGCCATGCAGCCCCCATCCACCCCGCAGCCCCCATCCACCCCACCAGCTCTCCCAGCCCCCATCCAGCCCCACACCCCCCCCCGGCACACCTTTCCCGAGGTGGGTGTTGATGCTCATGTAGCGTGCTGTCCCCGTCAGGCTCTTGTGCTCTCGGTAGGGGATGTGTTTTTTGGTCTCGGGGTCGATGTACTCTTTGGCCAGGCCGAAGTCGATGATGTGGATGGTGTGCTGCCGCTTGCTGCCCGGCCGCCCCACCAGGAAGTTCTCCGGTTTGACGTCTCTGTAGATGAGGCTTTTGGTGTGGACGTACTCCATCCGCGTGATCTGGGGGCAGGGGGTGTCACCGTACCCCTGCGGGGGCAGCCCCACACCGCGGGCACCGCGCCGCCCTCCCCCCTTTCCCCCCCTCACCAGCTGGATCGCGATCATCAGGACGGTTTTGAGCGTGAAGGTGCGGTCACACAGATCGAAGAGATCTTCCAGGCTGGGGCCCAGCAGCTCCAGCACCATGGCGTTGTATTTCCCGCAGGGGCCAAAGTAGTAAACCTGAGGAATTCCTTCTGCGGGACAGGAGCGGGTGAGGGGGGTCAGGTGGGGAGGAGGGATGGATGAGAGGAGGGAGGGACAGAGGGACACAGCGATGGAGGGATGGAGGGAGAAGGGACAGAGGGATGGAGGGACACAGACAGAAGGAGGAACAGATGGAGGGATGGAGGGAGAGAAGGAAGGAGGGACAGAAGAACAGAGGGGAAGAGGGAAGGAGGGACAGAGGGATGTGAGCATGGAGGGATGAGAGGACAAAGGGATAGAGGGATGGAGAGATGGAAGGAGGGAGGGAGGGATGGAAGGAGGGAGGGAGGGAGGGATGGAAGGAGGGAGGGAGGGAGGGATGGAAGGAGGGAGGGAGGGAGGAAGGAGGGAGGGAGAGAGGGATGTGAGCATAGAAGGATAGAGAGAAGGAGGGATGAGGAATGGATGGATGGATGGATGGATGGATGGAGGAATAGAAGGAAGGAGGGACAGCAGAACAGAGGAGGGACGGAAGGATGAAGAGATGGAGGACAGAGGGATGTAAGGATGGAGGGACAGAGCGACAGTGGAGGATGGAGGGATGGAAGGAGGGAGGGATGGAAGGAGGGAGGGATGGAAGGAGGGAGGGATGGAAGGAGGGAGGGATGGAAGGAGGGAGGGATGGACAGAAAGGATGGACAGATGGAGGGAGAGAGGAATGGAGGGACATAAGGAAGAAGGGACAGAGGGATGGGGAGGGAAGGAGGGACACAATGAAAGAAGGATGGACAGATGGAGAGACAGAGGGACAGGAGGACAGAGGGAAAGAGGGAAGGAGGGACAGAGCGATGTGAGCACGGAGGGATAAAGAGACAGAGGGATGGGAGGACAGAGGGAGGGACAAAGCAATCGAAGGATGGACAGATGGAGGGACAGAGGGACAGAGAGATGGAAGGACAGAGAGACAAAACGATGGAGGGATGGAAGGAAGAAGGGACAGAGGGATGGAGGGACGCAACGACAGAAGGATGGACAGATGGAGGGACAGAGGGACAGGGGAGGGATGGAGAGATAGAAGGAGAGAGGGACAGAGGGAAGGAGGAGGCACACAGGCCGTACCTGCATTGCCGAGCTGCTTGTAGAAGCGGTACTCCAGGTGCAGCTGTGGGGCCCGGGACTTGATGGGCTCCTGCGAGGAGAGGGGAGGTGCTCAGTGCTGCCCTAAAGTTGCCCCACACCGCCCCAGCCCACAGGTGGACTCACCAGTTTGATCGCTACGTACTCGTTGGTGTAGAGGTTCTTTCCTGTGGGGAAACACCAACAGAAGGCATTGGTGCCGAGCGAGGAACCCCCCCACCCCCCTCAACCCACAGCTCCTAAAGGAGCTGGGCTGTACTGGGAGCACCCAGCAGGATCTGGAGCACCCAGCAGGACCTGGAACTGGGCTGTACTGGGAGCACCCAGCAGGACCTGGAGCACTGCCTGGAGCACGGTGAGGGCAGCTCAGGCACTGTGAGCTCTCAGTGCCTGTCCCTCTGAGCACAGCACTGCTTTTAATACCATCCGAGGGAATAAAGAAAGGTGAGCTCAGGGTTTGTTGGCTGCAGCCACGACCTGCTGATGGCTCAGGGCCTGCACAGACCCACTCCTGTCCTCCTGCCCCCCTCCAAAGTGCCATTTTTAACTCCAAAAACAAAAGTTACACGATGGAAATTGGGAACAAGAAAGCTGCTGGGCTTCCGCTCGTGCTGGAAACCAAAGCACTGGATGTGCACTGGGATGGGGGGGGGGGAAGAAGAGGTAATCCATCACCACAACGTCTCCAAAAGCCCCATGTGCACAAGCTGGCAGCCCCAGGGTGCCCCCAACAGCCATCACAGAGGTGAAAAACCTCATGGGGCACACGGGGTCCTTGCACGACAAACCCAGAGGGATGGGAGGAGAAGGGCACAGCGGCACGAAGGGCTGAGGAACGAGACCCCCCCCCAACTCTCCCCACCAGGGAGGGCACAGCAGCACCCACAGCACAGCCACGGATGGAAGAGGAGGAGGTCCTTCTCACCTAGGCGGAGCTCCCCGAAATTGCCGCATCCGATCTTCTTGCCCACGCGGAAGTTGGGACCCACCATTAAGACTCCCGAGTTGGTTCCGGCGCTCCTGCTTCCATGGCTGCTCCTTCCTCCACCCGTCTTGGACATCCTTTTACCTTCCTCCAGCTCCCCTTTCCCTCCTCTCTTATCAAAATCCATAAGTTTGTGATACCCCGGCCTCTCCACGGTTACGCTGCTGCCATACAAATCCCAGAGCTGCTGAAAGTTGAGGGGGGAGGAGAAAAGAAGCGGGGCTGCCCTCGCTCAGTGCAGCATCCCGGGAGGAGGGGAGCGGAGACGGGCCGGGCTACTGAGACGTCGGTGTTTCCCGAGGTGCTGCTGGGATTGTCATCGTCGCCGGTCACGAGGAGATCTTTGGTGGAGAGAACATCCTGTGCAGAGGGTCCTCCCAGCGCCCGGCGAGCTGCGGGATGGATGGGGGAGACAGAGAAATCAGTGCAGCTGCCACTGCCCCACGGCGACGGCGGAGGATGGCAGTGCTGTGGGGAGGGCAGAGCCAAAACCGCGGCCTCGAAGTGATGTCTGGTCATGGTGTGAGGTGGAATGGGCGGTGAGCAGAGCCTGAAGTCACTGGGGAGGACTCTGCCACAATGAAAGGTGGTTGGAAGATTGGGCTGGGCCCTATGGAGCAGGACACCCAGCACAGTGCTGCTGTGGGGCGAAGCACTGTGGCCCTGCAGCTTCCTACAAAGCACAGTGAGGATGTTGGCCCTGGAGGAGCGGGGCTGGGAGGATCCCTGCGGATCAGGAGCAGGCTTCCTCCAGGCACCTCCCCGAGCACGGGGACAGGACGCAGCCCTGCTCACCACCCCCTCTGCTCCTCTCCTGCTCCTGCTGCACCGCCGCCGGCCCTGGGCCCTGCTATGGCGGGTTAACCAAGCAATCCCAGCCCCCCCCAGCGCTCAGCCTGCAGGAAATGAGCACACTGCAGGCCCTGACGCTCAGCCAAAGCCTGTAAAACTTTTTACTGGCTTTTACTGCCACGGCACCAACCCCTCTGTGGGCCGTGCGATGCCATCTGGGCCACACTGTTCTCTACGCTCAGACGCCGTTCCCGGCCGAAGAGGTCACGAGAGCCACACAAAAGAAGGGAACAGAGGGGCAGGACCTGCAGCCCGAGGTCACCGTGTGGGGCAGGCTGCATCCTGCTGCTGCCCACGGCACAGAGCGACCCGTCCCCACCTCTGTCTGCAGGATGGATGCACGACACCGCTGTCCCTATGCTCACATGGCTGGGAGCTGGGCAGAGTAAACCAGGACCGGGCTGCTGGGCTGCAGGTGCCCTCAGCCACGCACCGACCCCCCCTCGCTTCCCTTTGTGTCAGCACCAGGGGCTCAGGTTGGGTCTGGTGTGGGCTGACGTGCTGCACACGCTGCTCCCCCCATAAGAAGGGGAAAGCTCACAGTGTGGAGAAAACGTGTCCTGGTTCTGTCCTATGGGATTCACCGCACACCAGAGATGTCCCGGATGCCCTCAGTGGGACGGGGCGGCCTCCAAGGTCCCCTCCAACCCAAACCATGCCAGATGAAGAAAGCATTTCTTGTCTTTACTCCCCCACCCCAAGCTGAAGGGCGCTGTGAAAACGATGGGTTTTCCTTCCTGCCCCTTCCTGCTCTCACGTCCACGACGTTTCTCCCCACAGCACGAGTGTCCCCGTGTCACCAGGGAAGGGAGCAGGCAGTGGCTGAGCTGCTCTCAGCTTACCACTTCCCATCTCCCAGCTTCCAACCATCTCCACAGCTCTTTTGTGGATTGCTATAATACACCTTCAAAGACGAAGGCTCCCTTCCTTCTCTCCGACCCGACGGGGGAAGCAGAGTTTCAGGAGAGAACATTTGCTCCTGACGGAGCACTGCGACAATAATAGCACCAAGTATACAGATGCTAAAATAAGACAAGGTCTGAAAACGGGACTGAAAAGATGAAACACAGCACAGCCACATCCCGAGCGCCCGAGAGAGCGCTCAGTGCTCGGGCTCAGCAGCCACAAACTCAGACTTCCGACTACAGACTCATAAAACCTACCAGAAAGGAAACACTGCAGCTCTATCACAGAGACCTGAATGGAAACAGCTCTGCGTGCAGCCCTTGAGAAGCACTCTGTGCCCGGATTTACCCGTGTGAGAAGTGACTGTGCCCAGCTCTGGTTCCTGAGCCACGTGTGCTCCACGGCCTTCTGCAGCACAGCCACTGCGACGGGTCCAAGCAGAGCGGGGTCAGGAGGGGCAGATCTTAGGGCAGGAAGGAGCTGGGCACCAAACCAGTGTAGGGTCACGAGGAGCAGACGCTGGGGCAGAAGGGAGCTGGGTACCAGCCCCCTTCCCCACCCAGCCATGCTGCAGGATGCCAGCAGCAGCCCCCAGCTGCTCACTGCTCTTTGCATCGCCCCTCCAAGCTGGGGAACGACGAGCAGAAGGCCCAGCTCCGTCCTGACACTGCACCCGGAGTTCCTGTGCACAGGTTGGGCAGTTTCTTTGCTGTCACCGTACGCAGGATGCTGCAGGTGGAGGATGGGTAACCAGAGCAGGAATCCTGAGCAGTGGAGAAGACACAGGCTCATCCTCTGCCCCTGCATGGAGTAACACGAGGCCGTAACTCTGCAGCATCTATCACATCAGCAGTTGGACACAAAGAGGCCAATTAAGATGTTGAAGTGCTTTCGGTTTTAGCAATGCAGACACAGTAGTGTGAGAAGAAAGGAAGTTCCCGATGGACAAAGCAGAGTCTCCAAGTGGGAGACCCGAGGACAGCAGCAGCAGGAGCACCTCAGCTCTTCCCAGGGGCACTGGGGGCAGCCTGGACAAGGTGCTTTGGGATCATACTCTGCACAAGAGTGGGGTTCAGTGGGGCCCCTTCTATCCCCAGCAGTGACTTGAGGTCTCAGCCTCAAGTCTCCCACACCTGCAGCCTTGTACAGCTCTGTCAGGGGTTTTTCTGCTGCAACCCAACAAAGCACTCACAACAACGAGCTCTGCTTCGACACCAGGTGCCAACAAAGTCCACGCTGCTGCTGGGAGGCAGAGCTGCAAAGGAACCAGCTGCCCTCCAGGAACCCATAGCAGCTGGCCAGCAAAAACCTGCTCACCAGTCCCGTGAGAGCAGCTCAGGGCTGCATGGCCAACCCCAGCCCAGTCAGGTTCACAGCACACACCCCAGCCAGATCCGACCTGAGCTTCCCCAGCACTGCAGTTCACTCCCCATGGTGCCCGAGGTTTGCTTTCAAGCCTGGTAACACCATGCAGAACAAGCTCCTGAGAGTACCTGCATCCCAAACCAACAAGTCCCACGGGCACCCCGAGCAGCACTGACAAGGTTTCTGCCCCTATGGGTGATCCTCAGGGGCAGCTTGGAACAGCTGCTTCCATTTTGCAGTTCACATCTGGGGTCAGAATGCCTCCCCAGTGCCACTGCAGCCAGCAATAAGGTGAAGTCCATCTCCTCCAGCACTCTGCTTCCCCAGCCCTGTCCCTGAATACTCTACTCCCGTGTCCTCAAAAGCAAACACTTCCAAAAGCAGCACAAAGCACTGCTCACCTTTCTTTCTGTGAGGGATCTTCGCAGCACGCACGGGAATGGATGCGAATGAAGAGCTGCCACTGGTTTCCCAGGCAGCCTGAAGAGAGGAAGGCTTTCTCCCCTCCTCCTCTGCAAGCCACAGAAGTGCTGCACATCTGCTCCTCAGCAGCAGCCCAGACTGACACCCAGAAGAGGCCGCAGAACTGCCCAGCAGCAGACTCCAGAGCACCCAAGGGCTCAGCTGTGGGTGCCATTAGTGCACCTCACTGGAGCAGGAGAGCAGATGCTTTGGCAAACGAGCGCCCGTTTCCCACCCTGGTGCTGGAGCTGCTTCTCATGGCTCTGCTCTGAAACGTTGGGTTTTCCCCCTTCCTCCTCCAAACACACAGTTCTACACGCACGCACGTCCCAACGTCAGGGTGAGGGCTTTGTTCAGGTGGGTGAGACTCCTGAAGGGCCCGACCCGTGAAGGACACCAAAGCAGAGCGATGGGAGCACGTCCTGCTGCCCAGCAAGGCTGCCTCTCCAAACTTCATTCCATCATCCTCCAATTTGCTCCCATTTATGCCGTCACAGGAGGCTGAGGATGGAAAACAAAGATGTGATAGCAACAACCCCAACCCCACGCACCCCAGAGACCCCACAGCCTCGAGTCCCACACGTGCTTCCTTCCAGCACAGAGGGACCACCTTCAGCGAGCACGAGGGGGCTCCAGATCTGGTCTCCAAAGGGACTGAAACGCTTCTCAACCCTTTACCTATAAGGAAGGGAATTCCTGGATGCATGCAGCTCCTTCTTTTCCTTCACTCTCCCAGGTCTGAGCTAGGGGACAGCCTCAGAGCCTCCTGTCCACCTGGAGGAGATTTCCTCCCTCCCAGCACGCTGGGCAGGAGCCCAAGCAGCAGCGATGGCTGTGCATCTTCCTGCTGCTCCCAACGGCAAGCTCCAGGGGCTTCCCAGATGGCTGATGCGAAGGGTAAATGCCCTTCAGCTCTTACAATCCCTGCAGCTCATGGCATTTCACTGAGGAAGTGTTGCTACAGAAGAGGGAACTGAGGCACAAGTGCCCAACGTCATGCAGAACGCTGCAGGAGAGCAGCCCTGGGACCTGGAGAGGGAGGGCTGTGCCCACACCCCGCAAACAGCACAGGCACCTGAGGGCTCTGAGCTGAGGCCGAAGGCACTGATCCCTCCAGGGACAGCAGCACAGAGCTGGGGAGGGGCTCCACACCACAGGGCAGCGGGCACAGAGCAGGTACCCAGGGAACTGCTGGCTCATCCCTGAGGACTGGGAGCACTGTGAGCCCTGCAGCAGGGAGGGGAAGCTGCGGGTGCCGTGTGTGAACACAGGGAAGTGCATCCAGAGCAGTCCAGCCCCACAGAGCGCAGGTGCAGGCCCGGGCTGTGTGTGTGATGCGTGGCAGCAGGCTTCCCCCGGCCCATCTGGGGACTGTCACTCCACACTGATCTGCCCGTCCTCACGTCACGCGGATCGCTACCAAACCCTCTGCTGTCAGCAGATCCGGGTTGGCACAAACACTTTTAATAGTAGGATCTTTCTTTTCTTTTTTTTCCTTAACCCATATCCTTTTGACAGAACCAGGTTAGGAAGCAGCTGCACCGGCGGATCCGGGGTGGCCTTCTGCGGTGCGAAGCGGGGAGAAAGGGGACGAGCAATCACTTCCATCACCAGAACACAG
Source organism: Oreortyx pictus (assembly GCA_036925125.1). NCBI lineage: Eukaryota > Metazoa > Chordata > Aves > Galliformes > Odontophoridae > Oreortyx > Oreortyx pictus. Next base: position 3,245,029 of record JAUPFR010000027.1, read on the forward strand.
CTCATTCCAGCTCCCCTCCGGTTGCAAAGAAGCTGAGGACACTGAGTGAAGCAGCACTGCTCTGTCCCAGCATGGTGTCTCAGAGGGTGGGGGGACAGGGGGTGTTGCTCCCCCTGGTGACGATGCTGTTTCCATTTCTGGGCTCAGCAGTGCCAAGCTGAGCTGTCCCACATTCCAACGAGCACCGCTTCTCCCCGCGCTCCCTTCCTCGGGCCACCCGAAGCCTCACACATTTCCCAAACTGCTGCCAAATCTTAAGAATTGGGAGGGGAAGGAGAAGGGTGGAAGGGCAGGCTTCCAGAGGGGGTTCGCAGGGAAATTTCTCCCCCAAGCATCCAGCTCTCCGCAGTGGGATGCCAGCACCGTTTCCCTTTTGGAAGCACGTGCTCGCTGCCGCCCTGCCTTATGCAGGGACAGCTTCCAGGGCCACCAGCACGACCCCCCCCCAAGGCTGGGTGGGGGGAGCAGCAAGGAGGCACCACGCCATTAATCCTCCCTGCAAAGTAACTGGGGCAGAGGGACGCGCTATGGCACGGCAATATCCGCCGGCTTACACACGAGCGTCAGCAGCATCTTCGGAGGAGCAGCGAGCGATCCGCCGGGCGTTTCTCTTCCCACCCCTCTACAAAGAGGCCGAGCAGCTCATCCTTTCACGCTGCCTTCCTTGCATCCCCTCTTGGACACACCTGTGATCTCCCCATCCGCGTGCGTCCGGCAGGAGAACAGCGAAGCAGGAGCACCATGAGCGGCGGCCCCGTACCACTACGAGCCAGGTACACGTGGAGACTTCACATGGGGTTCATCCAAAAGCCTCTCAGGCTGGGAGCTCTCTTCCTCCCCTTCCCTCACCTGCTCAAGACCTGCTCCTCCAGGCCCCACACAAAGGGATGATTTGTAGCACCGGAGGAACGTGCAGGAGACACCCCCGAGAGGACCCGCTTCACGCTGCTGCTATTAATATCTGGAACATTACTTGCATGTACAAACTGTCCCTTCTCCCTCATTTCTGGGCTCTCACTTCTGTGATCTGTCCCAGAAAGCCCAGCCAACACACGCTCACCCTTTCCTAGTCCACGCTTCCAGATGAAATGCAAACCTTTTGTTTCCAGTTCCTCCCACCTCACCCTGCAAGCAGGACACTGCTGCCCCAGCTCCCCCGTTCATCACACAGCCCATCCACGGGCCAAGGCCTCTCAGCCTTCCTTACAGCGCTGCTGGGTGCCCACTGTGAACCCCCCCAGGGCCCTTCACAGGGACAGAGGGGCTGCAGGGGCTCAGCTCAGGTACCTCCACAGACAGTGCTGGGTGTGTGCACAAAGGAATGAGCCAGCTTTCATCTTCCCCAACAACCCCCTGAGCCTGGCACTCCTGTGCTGGACGGGGCTTCTCTTGCCCATCACGCTCACCACCACCCCAGAATACGAGCTGTGTTGTGTTTTTTTTTTTTAATCTAAGCACAACTCCATTCAATAGTCAAAAGAGTCCGACCAAGAGCGCAGAGTGCACGCAGGTAAGCAGAGGCTCAGCGTGAAGCTGAGGAAGAGCAGCACAGCACAGTCAGAGCAGCGGGTTCCCCCCACAGCACGTCCCCACCAACCCACCTCCAGAGACGCCAGGGGCCGGGCAGTGCCATGGGTGCCACAAATGGAGCAGGAGCACAGCGAGGTGAGCGAGGACAGAAGCCACGAGCAGATCCAGGGCACGGAAAGCTTGCCATTGGCACGACACGACTCCCAGCCCAGACCACGGCGAAAGCAAAAGCAGAGAGCGTTCCTTTTCCAATCGGATTCTTTTCGTCAGGAAGTGGACACGCTCCAGCCCGGCTGCCCGGATGCTCCCCCCCCCCCTCGTTGGAAGTGGCCCCAAACCTGCTCCCTAACCATCCCCCCCCCCCCCCCCCCCCGCAGCAGGACAGACACACCCAGCTGCACAGACATTTCCTCCCCGTGCTGCTGCTGCTCGGGCCCACAGTCACAGCCCGGGGGAATGAGGGCCTTCACAGACCTGTACGCACAGAGACCGAAGCATTTCCTGCTATCCCCCCACTCACACCCTCCCCCCCCCCCCCCCAACGGATGTTCTTCTCCCAAACTTCTTCCTTAAGGCAAATATTTGGAGTCCAGCAGGCATTCCTCAGTGCAGGAACAAGTTAAATATTGGCCCTAAAACACCAGCAAGCGCCTTTAAACGATTTCTGGCTGGAGAAGCATTGCTCTGGACTTTGATTTCTGGCTCTGAGCAGAAATAGGAGCAAAGCAAAGCACCCAGAGCTGCACCCCTGTCCCGGGAGCTCTCAGCATTTGGGAGCTGTCCCCTTTGGAGTGTTGTCACGCTTCAGGTGTCTCCTGTCACCTTTCTGGAGCACATCCCCTGTGCCACACACTGGTTATTTGGAGACCTGCACTTCGATACTCAGAGATGTTGGAGCAGATCTGAGGGGAGCGGTGGGTGCCCCCCCAGGTGGGCTCCAAGCAGCTTCCTCCATGGTGTCTGTGCTGGGGAACACAAGTGGATGCTGTGAGGAAAACCAATGGGATAAGGGGAAACAACTTAGCTGGGGGTGGAAAGCATAGAAGGGGCTGGAAAGCCCCATCCCTTCTCCACTCAGAACTGGGGAAACCAGGCAGAGGGAGGGCCAACTTCACCACCTTCAACAGCCCGTGCCAAAAACGGAGAAGAAAAAGGGTCTCATGTGGTCATTCATACATCAGCACGGACCCAAAAGCAAACAGCAGTGACTTCCTAGTGGAGAACGCCAGGCAGTGCCGAGGTCTGCACGGACAGAGCAGCACAGAGCCACGCTCCTGCCAAGGAAAGCTTCACGAAATCCAAGTTCAAGACCAACGTTGGCCCCCGTTAATTAACTTCAGAACAACCCTGTTAGGAAGGCAAAGCCCGGGCATCACCTGCCAAGCATCTCATTTGCCATTTGGAAAGCCAAAGCCAGGCCTCCTTCATTAAAAAACGTTACATCACGTTAAACAAACAAAGGGCCACGGGACTCTCTCCCTGGCAACAAACCCCCGTGGCTGTGGGTCACGCACCCCTCGACCCACATTGTGCTCTGAGACGCCGTGCAAAGCTCTGCCTGCAGGTTGCTGCTAACCCGGGTGGAGAAGCATTCCCTAAATCACAGAGCACGGGACTGCTGTCCCTCGCTGAGCACCCTGAGCTGCTGTTATGTCACCTCAGTGCACAGAAGCACCGGGCCCTGTGGTTTCCCACATACTGCATCTCACACAGCACACTTCACCCCTTTCCCCCCCACACGTGGACGGTGCTGTGAGAATCTGTGAGAGGTCTGGGGAGAAAACAGATGATTTTGAGTGTGTCAGGCCAAACACGAGGTGTGGAAGGGGCGTGTACCCCCAAAGGGGCACCCAGCAGCACAGCAAAGGGATCCTGAGCTCCTCCAGCAGAGCTGCGCACTGCAATACCTTCTGTTTTAACACAGTTACTGTGCAACAGGAAGCACCCGAGCCAGAGCAGGGATTTCGGGGGATCCCCAGGAGATGGAGGGCAGCCAGCACAGCTCTGGGAGCCCACAGGAGCCCCAGGGCTCCGCGTGCAGCTGCTCCAGCAGAAGTAACCTTCCTGCCTCCCTCACTGCTCAGCCCTGCGTCTGCTCCACCACCGCAGCCCTCCTGGAGACGCTGACGGCAAGCAGGAAGCGTCCCTTCTAATTAAAACAAAAATCAACAGATAAATTAGGAATCCCACTATTCATAAGCACACAAGGTGCTGCTCCACGCACACAAGGGATGTCTGTAGCGAGCTCAGCCCTCCTCCCCTCAGCAGGGAGGGTTTGGTCCTCTGGAGGGTTTGGTCCTCCCGAGGCTTTGGGTGCCCGCAGCACTGCAGCTCCCCTGTCCAAAAACCCCAACCGTGCTGGTACTCAGCCTCCTGGCCACGCCGGGGCTGGGGCTGCCAGCAGCTCTGCTGCCTCCGGAGCGCAGGCTGCATGCACACAGGGGATGGAGCAGCCACAGCGCAGCGCTGCTGCTCCCAGCACTGCGCTTCTCCTCGCCGCCGCGACTCGGGAAAGCACCGCGGGAAGGGGAGGGTACAGAACGCCGTCAGGCCCGAGCCCAGGAAACATGTTTACTGGCATGTTGCTCTCAGACATCATCTCTTCCAGCCCAGAGGGGGTGGAGGTGGGGGGAATATAGTGATTGTCCACCAGCACCGGCCTCGTGCCGTTCCCATTGATCCGCTGAGTCACTCTCGTATTAGCAGTTTTGACAACACTCTGCACAGGAGCTCAGAAGCAGAATACAAAGCATGGGGAGACGCAAAGCTCCGCGCCGCACCGGCGCAGGGAAGCGCTCGCAGAGCAGAATTCAGAAACCTGCTCAACTGCAACTGCCAACTTCCTCTCCTCCACTCACTCCTCTCGAGAGTGCAGCAACAAGAAAACCAAACAGCAGCCACGCTGCGAGGGCACCGTGCAGAGCTCCATCCAGCACTGCCAGACAGACAAACGTCCTCCCCTGCAAACCTCTGCCAACTGCATCCCAGACAGCAGCTGCTGTATTTGCAGAGGACCACAGAACCAATTTAAGGCCCCACAGGTTGGTAGGCTGGCAACCAGGAGCTGCAGCCCCAAGGCTGTGGGAGGGCAGGATGACCCCCACCCCCCACCCCCAGGGAACTCAGGGTTCCCCCTGGAGCACATCGTGCCTGGCAGCACACTCAGGTTCAAGCACCACTGTGCCACTCCAACCCTCCCAGAAGCCCCAGCAGCGCTAAAAGCATCCCTGAACGACGCTCCTGCCCGTAGCGCACCAAATGACAGCAAAACTCAACAAATCTTCAGCGAGCCCCAGCCACCCAGCCCACCCCGCCACAGCGAAGGCCTCTCCCCGCCATCCCCACGGAGGCCTCCTGCCCTAATTCACAGCGATTCTCTTTCAGACGCACTGGCAAACACCAAACGCTCGCTCCCATCTGTTATATAAGGGCCGACGCTCTGAGCTCGGGGGGGGCAGCACGGGGCTGGGGGGAGCCCGGCTGCACTCCTCAGTATTTATCCCCAGATCCCCAACCACTTGTTGTGCAAAAGGAAAACAGACGGATCCGTTCACGAGGCAACTTCCCAGCGCACCCCGTTCCCACACCAGCAGCTGTGTTACACGGGACAGGACAGGGCTGCGGGTTTCCTCCGTCCAACTGCACCCCACACAGCGTGGGGTGACGGTGCTGACTTCACCTGCTTCACAACCACACGCAACACGGACGGTGGCCGTTCCTCCCTGCACAGCACTGGCCCCACAGCAGTGCAGGGTTCCCCCCCTCACTGGGGCTGAGAGCTCCGCTCCTCTCTGCGCCCGCAGACTGTGGGGGTGGGGGGTGCCGCTGCCCGCATAGCTCTCCCCATCCGCAGGGCTCTCCCCACAGGAACGCAGTTCACGGGGCAGCAGCAGGAGGAGGAGGAGGAGGAGGCCGCCTTATTTCCCCCGCTCCTCGCATCCATCGGCTGAAGAAAAAGAGCTCTTTTAAACACCAAAACCAGCACAGCCCCCTTCCCCCAAACCAACGCTTCCCGACCCCTCCGAAGAAAGCCAAGCCCCATACAAAGGGCCCGTCCCGCAGGCGGGAGGGGGGGTGGAGGAGGGGGGGGGGGAGGGCACCCCGGCCCCACAGAGCCCCGCACGGCCCCACAGAGCCCCGCACGGCCCCACAGAGCCCCGCACGGCCCCACAGAGCCCCGCACGTCGCCTCGGGGCGGGGACGCGGTCCCGGTGCTGCACAGAGTCCCCAAGGAAAGGCCCCCAATCCCATCCCATCCCCTCCCCCCCCTCACCCCCGGGCCCAGCTCCCCGCCGCCGGCACCGCCCGGCCCGGCCTCCCCCGCCCCAGCGCTGCCCGGTACCCGGTCGGGGGCGAACCGCAGCAACAGGGCGGCCCCGGTGGCCGTTACCTCGGCGGGCCCTCAGCGCCGGGCCCCGCAGCCGCTGCCCCGCGGCCTGCCCATGGCGGCGCCCCCGGCCCGGCTCTCCTCACGCCGCCTCTCGCCTCCCCTCACCACTCCAGCCAGCGACACCGCTACGCCGCCGGCGTAAGCTCCCCGCTCGCTCATGCGCCCCCCGCCACGCCGCCGGCGCAAGAGCCCTTCCTGAATACCAACTCCGGAGCGGAGCTCGGCGCAAGCGCAGCCGACGGGAGGATGGTGGCGCAACGGCGTTGGCGTAAAGCGCGGTCGAGAATAGGAGGCTGGAGGCGAACGGCGGGCGGCTTTACGGCAGCGGCGCGCTTGGCGGCTGCGGGCGGGATTTCCGCTTAACTCCGTGCTGCCGGGAGTGGGACCCCGAGAACGGGGGCGGACCCCGATATGGGGCGCAGCCCGCGCTGCTCGGGTGGGCTCACGCTGCCTGCAGCCTCTGCTGGAGGTCAGGTCCTGCTGTAGGGGACGGGCTCTGCGCTGCACGTATCCCCAGTGAGGGACCGGCCCTGCTATAGGGGACCGGCCCTGCTATAGGGGAAGGGCCACGCTATAGGGGACAGGTCCTGCTATAGGGGACAGGTCCTGCTATAGGGAAAGAGCTGTGCTGTAGGGGACAGGTCCTGCTATAGGGGAAGGGCTGTGCTGTAGGGGACAGGTCCTGCTATAGGGGAAGGGCTGTGCTGTAGGGGACAGGTCCTGCTATAGGGGACAGGTCCTGCTATAGGGAAAGAGCTGTGCTGTAGGGGACAGGTCCTGCTATAGGGGAAGGGCTGTGCTGTAGGGGACAGGTCCTGCTATAGGGGAAGGGCTGTGCTGTAGGGGACAGGTCCTGCTATAGGGGACAGGTCCTGCTATAGGGAAAGAGCTGTGCTGTAGGGGACAGGTCCTGCTATAGGGGAAGGGCTGTGCTGTAGGGGACAGGTCCTGCTATAGGGGAAGGGCTGTGCTGTAGGGGACAGGTCCTGCTATAGGGGAAGGGCTGTGCTGTAGGGGACAGGTCCTGCTATAGGGGACAGGTCCTGCTTTAGGGAAAGAGCTGTGCTGTAGGGGACAGGTCCTGCTATAGGAAAAGAGCTGTGCTGTAGGGGACAGGTCCTGCTATAGGGGAAGGGCTGTGCTGTAGGGGACAGGTCCTGCTATAGGAAAGGGCTGTGCTGTAGGGGACAGGTCCTGCTATAGGGGAAGGGCTGTGCTGTAGGGGACAGGTCCTGCTATAGGGGAAGGGCTGTGCTGTAGGGGACAGGTCCTGCTATAGGGGAAGAGCTGTGCTGTAGGGGACAGGTCCTGCTATAGGGGAAGGGCTGTGCTATAGGGGACAGGTCCTGCTATAGGGAAAGAGCTGTGCTGTAGGGGACAGGTCCTGCTATAGGGGAAGGGCTGTGCTGTAGGGGACAGGTCCTGCTATAGGGAAAGAGCTGTGCTGTAGGGGACAGGTCCTGCTATAGGAAAGGGCTGTGCTGTAGGGGACAGGTCCTGCTATAGGAAAGGGCTGTGCTGTAGGGGACAGGTCCTGCTATAGGGAAGAGCTGTGCTGTAGGGGACAGGTCCTGCTATAGGAAAGGGCTGTGCTGTAGGGGACAGGTCCTGCTATAGGGAAAGAGCTGTGCTGTAGGGGACAGGTCCTGCTATAGGGGAAGAGCTGTGCTGTAGGGGACAGGTCCTGCTATAGGGAAGGGCTGTGCTGTAGGGGACAGGTCCTGCTATAGGGGAAGAGCTGTGCTGTAGGGGACAGGTCCTGCTATAGGGCAAGAGCTGTGCTGTAGGGGACAGGTCCTGCTATAGGGGACAGGTCCTGCTATAGGGGAAGGGCTGTGCTATAGGGGACAGGTCCTGCTATAGGGGAAGGGCTGTGCTATAGGGGACAGGTCCTGCTATAGGGAAAGAGCTGTGCTGTAGGGGACAGGTCCTGCTATAGGGGAAGGGCTGTGCTGTAGGGGACAGGTCCTGCTATAGGGAAAGAGCTGTGCTGTAGGGGACAGGTCCTGCTATAGGAAAGGGCTGTGCTGTAGGGGACAGGTCCTGCTATAGGAAAGGGCTGTGCTGTAGGGGACAGGTCCTGCTATAGGGAAGAGCTGTGCTGTAGGGGACAGGTCCTGCCATAGGGAAAGAGCTGTGCTATAGGGGACAGGCCTTGATATAGGGGAAGGGCCATGCTATAGGGGACAGGTCCTGCTATAGGGCAAGAGCCATGCTGTAGGTGACGGGCCCCATGCTGCCTGCAGATCCCTGTAGGGACAGGTGCCACGACAGGGGACAGACCCTGCTGGAGGTTCAGTATGAACCCCACTGTGGGTGGTTTGAATGCTGCACCCCTCTGTGTAGCATTAAAAACAAAAGAGGGGCGATTACGTTCTCATTTTGAGGCTCGTGTGTGTTGTTCAGAGCTCCAGCTTGAGAACTTAGCCATGCTGCGGAGCAATGGGCGAGCAAACGAATCACTTTGATGTCATTTAAGTGTCATCTCCAGAGCTGTAGCTTGGTGGATGCTGGGGGTGCAGTCTGCTGAGAGCTCAGAGCCCCTGAGATGGACCCGGCTCAGCACCGTCAGGAAAGTCAGGGAATCTCTGCTGGGACAGCATCCATCCTCGAACCCTGCCCTCCTCCCAGGAGTGAGGTAATCAGAAGTCCAACCAGACCACTGCTCCAACGCACATGGAGCTGCTCAGCGTCAGGCAATGGACTCTGAAGGCTTTTATAATGCAGCCAGGAGCAGAGAGACATTCAGGGTGAGGACAACCAGCAGCCCCCCATGTGCTGTTTAACACCTACACCTTTCTGTCCTGTGCTGCCGCCTGGCTGAACGGCACAGGGTCCGAAACACTGCGTTCCCATTGACCTGAAGGAGAAAGGGGAAAGTGTTTGGGATCTGTCCATCTGCTTGCTTGACCCACTCTGGGAGAAGCTGCTGCCGTGAGATTTGTGTGGATTTGAGGACGATGCAGCGTCCTGATCACGGAGGAGAGATGATGATGGCTGCAGGGGTGGGAGGGGGGTTGAGGGCTTTGAGAGGAGGAAGAGATTGAGATCAGCAGATGTCAGATTGAGTGGCTGTGATGAAAACAGCTCTTTGAGCAGAGCTGGAGCACAAAGCGATTTGGGGGAACAGATCCAGCTGCACACTGAGAGAAGGGATACAGCTCATCTTCATGTCAGTTTGCACCAGGGACGGTGATATCCTTCCAGGCAGCAAAGCAGACAAAGCGGGGGCCCCACAAAGGGCTGCGCTGCTCAGGAGGGGCGAGGAAGGAGGGCTTGACCCCACTGCCGCTGTCACCCACACCTCTCCTAAGCTGCGAAAAGAGGATCATGGTAACACTACTGTAAAACACTTGCCAGCCAACTGGTCCCCAGCACGAGGATGAGCTTCGTCCGTGTTCTTTTAAAGGGGAGGAGGAAAAAAAGAAAGCAGTGGGACTCGGTTTTGTCATTTCCCTCCACCAGATAACCCGGGTTCCCTGGGAACAGACACAGCTCTGACACAGCCAGCCCTTCCCATCACAGGATGAGCGTTTATTGTCTTGTGGCCAAAACACAAACAGAAAGCAGAGCCCCGCGAGGGACACGAAGCATCGCACGCGGACACGTGACGCCGAACAAAACAAGGAGCTGGGTGAGGGTTAATGGTGTGAAGAGAGCTCATGTAAACATTAAAAAACGTACAGAGGAGCCCGAGGAAATAAGCCACGGCGGTTCGAGCAGCGCTGAGAACACTTGTGGAATTGGGTTTTCTGGCACTGAAGAGGATGGAGGAGGGGGAAATGTGTTTTGAGATGGCAGCTCCCATCCCAGGAGCTTCACTTTAGCTCTTCAGAAATCTCAGGCAGTGTTTGCTCGTGATTCAGCAGTCCCTTTGCTAAGGGTGGTCACGGTTTGGGTGTCTGCTTCCAACCAGTTTGATTTGAAGCTCTCAAGGATCCCCTCCTCTGTGTTGAGCAGGTTGGAAACGCTCAATCCCCAGAAGGCCCAGAGAGAAAAAGAGAAGGACAGTCTCTTGGCAATGCTTCTCCTTGTGGTACTTTTATCACCAAAGGCAAGCGACGAAGAATGCTTAAAATCACACTTGACACATGACAAAGGCACCTGAAAGCTTGGCAACGCGACCAGGTCGTATTCTGCTATGAAGGCTTCAAGCATTCGTAATTACAAACACGTTGCACACATGGAATATCCCCGAGGCAGCGAAGGGGGGGTGCTGCAGCAGGGGTCAGCGCTGCTACGAACCCAGCAGAGGAGGCTCTGCCCTCCCACTGATGTTTGCTGTTGCTTTGGCCCTAACAACAGAGGTGTCGCGCAGACTCCGAGCGGTACTTTGCTGAGGATTCACGGAATGACACAGGAAAAGTTAATGGAGCGAAGGGGGAGATTTGCAGAGGGAAATGGGGGACAAAGCTTTCTCTTTCGTGAACTAACAGCATTAGTTAAGGCACATGTCGAGACAGTTTTCAAAAGATCACTTGCAAATCAGTTCCCTAGCTGGGACGACCTCCCTGTCCCTGCCCAGGAGCCAGGTTTGCCTTCCAGTCACTCAGTGTGAACGCGGGCTGACTCACACACAGCACTTACGGCATCCCCTAGAGCTGGGCAGGACGTGGGGCCGACCCAAACCTCCAGACCTGGCGCACTCGGCCCTGCACAGGACCAGCTGTCAGAGCTGAAGATGCTCAGCACTCACTCCCTACAGAAAGATGGGAATCTGACCTCCCAGTTGGACAGAGTTCCCAGCAGGGCGCTGGGGGAAAGGGTCACTGCAGGGCACAGGGAACGGGATGGCTCAGGCTCTGCTTGTCCCAATGGATGCACACGAGATGAAGGTGGGCGATGAGATCAGTGCTAACTCTCAGGGGTACAATCCCTCCCCACAGCTTTATCCTCTTTTGCTGATCTCTGGGGAAAGGCAAGGAGCTCTGCTTGTACCTGGAAGGAACACCAGCAGCGGCTCTGCACCACTCACATCAGTTATGAGGATCGCTGAGCTTCCCTTGGTCTATCAGACAGCTCTCTGCACCATGCTTTTGGATTTTAACTACGTTGGTAGAAGGCAGAATTTAAATATATCCACTGTAATGGAATTGCTCCCAAACCGCCCTGGGGCCCAACACCGACATAACACAGCCAGAACACAGGACAAGGCAGCTCAGTCCAGCACGTGCAGGGTCAGCGTGGAAACCCTGGGGTGGGACTGGGGTGGCACGGAGACCTCGAGCTGCGTGCCTGAAAGAGGGCAAGCACCCCCAGGCCCAGAGCCCACAGTGAGATGAATCTGCACCTCTGCAGCGCACGGATCCGGCAAAAGCTTTTTGGGGTTGGGGAAAGCAGGACTTGTATCCTGAGAGCAGTTCCAGCCAAGGAAACGGGGACTCTCCTTCACTCCTGAGCAACACTCACCCACAGCGAGCGCTGCCTTGCGAAGGAATCCTCACCAGCGAGCGCAGGCAGATGAGGCTGCAACTGCACACACACCTTCAGAGCACCAGAACCAAATGCACTGGGCGTCACATTTCCAACGGAGTGAAAAAAATCCACGTTGCTGATCCAGGAGAGCAAACAGCGGTCGGTCCCAGTGCTCAGAGCACGGCTGTTCCAAGGACAGACCCCCCCAGAGGTGTGTGGGGAAGCAGGAGAGCGACACTGGCTGTGCTGGTGTGGTGGGGAGCTCAGCCACCACCAAGGAACCCTCGAGGAGAGGGTTCCTCAGTGTGCAGGGAGGCAAACGTTGGAGCAGCACAAGGGAAAAACCTTCTGGTGTTGCGATGCGGCCGCGCGGAGCTCTCGGCGTGCCACAGCGGACAGCACACATCTTCTAGAGCAACAACAGGGGGGGAGAGGAAGAAAAAAACAACCCCACGAAGAGTGGAGTGTACGGAGGGGGAATGCAAATGATCTTTTCAGATAACGACTAAAGGAGCAAAAAAAAAAATAATAGAGAGAATCTGGGCAGTGTGCAGCTGGGGCTGCCTAAGGCCATTGGTTTCCTGGGGGGTAGTTGGGCACCGTGGGGTACTCCGGCAGGCTGTTCCCTGCAAAGTTGTTGTACTGAGCCTCCCTGCTGGGGGGGTTCCTCCACGCACCGCTGTGCCACTCGTCCTGAGCCTTCTGAAAGCTCCCACCAGCCCCTCGGTAGATTTTGTGCACCTAAAAGAGTGAGAGGGCCCCGGTGAGCACTCATTTGACCCCACAGTGTGTGGTGAGGGCCGAGTGTGCCACGCAACCACCACCAGCAGAGTACTCACCCTCAAAATGCAGATGAGCATCGCCGCCGCCGCCGTCGTGAACATAATGGCAGGGAACAGCATGAACACAGCAGCAGCCACGTTGGTGCTGAAGAACGTGACGGCCGCCAACCATCCGCTGCAGGGAACAGAAAGGGGAACACAGCGTTAGGGCAGCGTCACAGCTCCTGGGAACGCAGCACGGAGCTCGGTGCTTGATCAGGTGTTGTGACCCCCGGAACTCAGAGCTGGCTTGGCTGTGATGCTGCTGTCCCCCTGCGGGTCGTGGAGCAGCCCCTGGGTGGATGCTGTCCTTACCACGCTCCCCATCCAGAGAAACCCACTGCCTGCAGGACGGTGAGGACGAACTGTGCGCCGAAGATGAAGAAGAAGGCCATGAAATTAAAGGAGCTGTCCGACCTGCGAGGGAAGAGAGACGTAAGGGGGACATCAAGTTCGGGCTCGGAGCTCAAATCTCTGAGATGAAGTGGGTGAGGGTTTGGGTTTAGGTGGGTTTGGGTTTGGGTTAGGGCTCAGAGCTCAAACCTTGAGCTGGAGTGGGTCAGGGTTTGGGTTTAGGTGGGTTTGGGTTAGGGTTCGGAGCTCAAACCTTGAGCTGGAGTAGGTGAAGGACTGGATTTAAGTGGGTTCAGGTTTGGGTTTGGGCTCAGAGCTCAAACCACGAGCTGGATTGGGTGAGGGTTTGGGTTTAGGTGGGTTTGGGTTAGGGCTCAGAGTTCAAACCTTAACTGCACTGGGTGAGGGTTTGGGTTTAGGTTCAGAGCTCAAATCCCTGAGCTGGATTGGGGTCTTCTGGTGACCCCCCCCCCTCCGTGGGCAGCCTGTGCCAGTGCCTCACTGCCTGTATTGTACAGAACTTGTTATATCCAGCCTAAATCTCCCTTCTCTTCATCTGAACCCATTTCCCCTTGTCCTGTCACAGGATGATCTTCAAGTTGCCCTCCAACCCATTCCTTTCTGAGGTTAATCTCTCTCCCAGAGGAAGAAGAGTGCAAACCCTTCTGGGTTCCCACATACCGAAAGGCTTTGTACACTGGTCGGAACCAGCAGATGTAGCTGCAGGGGCTGAAGAGTATCAGCCAGAGGATGGCCAAGCCAAAGTTGACACCATAGCCACCTCCGATCCACCACGCCAGGCAGGCAATGATGTTCACGACCAGCGTGATGCAGTAAACTGCAGAGAGAGCACAGGAAAGAGCACGAGCTGGTGCTGTCTCACATCACAGAGAGATAATAATAGTGAGGGACTGTGCTATGTGGGCGACTAGCAGCCGTGCTGAGGGGGAACAGCTTTCTGCTGTGAGCTGTGGGGCAGCAGCACGGGGACAGCCACCTGCAGGGGATGCTCTGAGCAGGGGGATCACGATCTCTTCTGGGGCTGCTAAGGGACAGAGACATGGGATGGAGAAAGATGAGGATCCCTAGGGGCTGCTATAGGATGGAGGGGTTGAGGATTCCTTCTGGGACTGCCAAGGGATGGAGACATGGGATGGAGAGGGACAAGGATCCCTTCTGGGGATTCCAAGGGATGGAGATGTGGGATGGAAAAGGGATGAGGATCCCTCCTGGGGCTGCCAAGGGATGGAGAGGGATGAGGATCCCTTCTGAGGATGCCAAGGGATGGAGACATGGGATGGAGAAGGATGAGTGACAGAGACACTCATCACTTCATTGCAGCCCAAACCCCGGAGCACGTAAGTGATGGAGATCTGTGGTTCCCCAGCAAACACACACGCAGCCAGGGCAGCTTTCCTATCCAACTTACAGATCCAGACGTGGTAGATCCTCTTCACCAGGGACTGATAATCAATGGGAATCTCATCCACGAAGTTCTGGTAGAAGCAGGGCTTCAGGGGGATGAATTTGGGGAGCGGTGGGAAGTTATTCACCTTCTCTACAACACAGAGCACAGCGGATGAGCTGAACACTAAGATGTTCTTCTAAGTGGGATGTTAATCTCCCCAGCATGTATCCCACCCCCAAGACAGGAATAAGAAAAGAACACCTTAAAATGAGCGTCCCAAAGGAGGGTGTTCCAAAGGAGGGGGTCCCAAAGAGGGGACGTTGAAGAGGGAGTCCTAAAGGAGGGGGTCCCAAAATGGGAATCCCAAAGGTCCTAAAGTGGGAAACCTAAAAGAGGGGTTCCCAAAGTCTCAAAATGGGAATCCTAAAGGAAGGGGTCCCAAAGAGAGTGTCCCAAAGAAAGAGTCTAAAAGGAAGGGGTCTCAGAGGACAAAGGTCCCAAAATGGGAATCCCAAAGGAGGGGGTCCTAAAGAGGGAATCCTAAAAGAGGGGGGCTCCAAAGAGGGAATCTCAAACATTTGGTTCCAAAATCGGAATCCCAAGGGACAGGGTCCCAAAGAGAGAATCTCAAAGAGGGAATTCCGAAGGAGTCCAAAAGGAGGGGGTCCCAAAGAGGGGGTCCCAAAATGGGAATCCTGAAGGATGGGGTCCCAAAAGAGAGTGTCCCTAAAAGGGAATCCCAAAGTGGGGGGTCCCAAAGGAGAGAGCCCCAAAGGAGTTTCCCCTTAGAAAGCATCTAACTGGGATTAGTGCACAGGTGGCCCTGATCAGTGTGGGCATGGGGGAGGGCTGTCATTAAGGCATTCAGGGACACCCCCCCCCCATGGGGAGAGGGGAGGAACGTCCTGGGAAAGGCTCCGAACGGCCCCAAGAGGAAACACTGGAGTGGGGGATGTCAGCTCCCCCTTGGGGAGCGTGAGCAGTGGGGAAAGGGGAGGAAGGGGCTGCAGAGCTTCGGGGCTCACCAACCCCAAAGGGGATGGGCCACTATGGGGCTCTGCAGAGGGGGGGGGAGGGGGAACAGGGGAACATCTGTGTCCGCTTCAGAGCAACGTCCAAACCATCCCCACGTGAGGAAAGGGGGGGGAAGGAGGGGACGCCCCAATGGGGACTGCAGAGTCCCCCCAGTCCCATATCCCCACCTCCCTGTGTTCACTGCTGAGGTGTACAGAACTGCCATCTCTGCTGCTCTGAGGCCGTGGGGGTGCTCCCCTCTCAGGTTTGGTTTGGGTTTTTCTTTGTTTGTTTTTTTTTGGGGGGGGGGGGTGTTTTGTTTTGTTTTGTTTTTTAATTAAAAAAGAAAAAAATGATTAAAAAAAAAAAACCCCAAACCTTCCACTCAAGTGTCTGCGTGGTCACATATGGCACCAGAGGAGGTGGGGAAGGGGGGGGGAGAACACAGCAGGCACTGCCCCCTCCGTTGCAGTGCCCCCCAGCAGTGCCCCACAGCACGTGCAGCGAGGTGTCCCTACCTGCCATCGTGGTTCAGGACGTTCCTGGGCCACGACTCAGCCGGACAGCAGCAGATCTAGCGAAGCAGAGGAAGAGAAGGGGTGGTGCAGGTGGTGGCAGCCAGAGAGCTGCGACGTGCAGAGTGCTCAGGTTCCCCCCAACCCACCCGCAGTGCTCCCTCCCGCACAGCACGTCCCGCTCACCGTCTCAGTGCCGCATGGGGTCGGGATGGTGCTGCTTCCCTGCGGAGCCGGGCTCCTCCTGCACACACAGGGGGGGAATCCGTGCTCTGCGATGTTGGCGAAGGGGGACGAGGTCAACCCCGAGCACTTCTGAGGTCTCGTGGTTGTAAAGATGACCTGTGAGGATTCTCTCGGCCCAGCCACTCTGTAGTTGATCTGGAAGGACCCTCCCACCCCAAGTACTCCATCACTGACCTGCAAGGACCCTTCCCATTCCAATCCACCCCAACACTGACCTGTAAGGGCCCTCCCCAACCCAACATTGACCTGTAAGGACTCTTCCCATCCCAACCACACCACCACTGACCTGTAAGGACGATTCTACTCCCAAGCACTCCACCACTGACCTGCAAGGACCCTTCCCACCCCAACACTGACCTATAAGGACCCTTCCCACCCCAACACTGACCTATAAGGACCCTCCCACCCCAACATTGACCTATAAGGACCCTTCCCACCCCAACAGTGACCTGTAAGGACCCTTCCCACCCCAACCACTCCACCATTGACCTGCAAGGACCCTCTCACTCCAACACTGACCTATAAGGACCCTTCCCATCCCAATACTGACCTGTAAGGACCCTTCTCACCCAACCATTAATCTGTAAGGGTCCTTCCCCCCTCAACCACCCCAACCATTGACCTATAAGGACCCTTCCCACCCCAACACTGACCTGTAAGGACCCTTCCCACCCCAACCACTCCACCATTGACCTGCAAGGACCCTTCCCACCCCAACCACTCCACCATTGACCTGCAAGGACCCTCTCACTCCAACACTGACCTATAAGGACCCTTCCCATCCCAATACTGACCTGTAAGGACCCTTCTCACCCAACCATTAATCTGTAAGGGTCCTTCCCCCCCCAACCACCCCAACCATTGACCTATAAGGACCCTTCCCACCCCAACACTGACCTGTAAGGACCCTTCCCACCCCAACCACTCCACCATTGACCTGCAAGGACCCTTCCCACCCCAACCACTCCACCATTGACCTGCAAGGACCCTCTCACTCCAACACTGACCTATAAGGACCCTTCCCATCCCAATACTGACCTATAAGGACCCTTCTCACCCAACCATTAATCTGTAAGGGTCCTTCCCCCCCCAACCACCCCAACCATTGACCTATAAGGACCCTTCCCACCCCAACACTGACCTGTAAGGACCCTTCCCACCCCAACCACTCCACCATTGACCTGCAAGGACCCTCTCACTCCAACACTGACCTATAAGGACCCTTCCCATCCCAATACTGACCTGTAAGGACCCTTCTCACCCAACCATTAATCTGTAAGGGTCCTTCCCCCCCCAACCACCCCAACCATTGACCTATAAGGACCCTTCCCATTCCAACACTGACCTGTAAGGATCCTTCCCACCCCAACACTGACCTGTAAGGACCCTTCCCATTCCAACACTGACCTGTAAGGACCCTTCCCACCCCAACACTGACCTGTAAGGACCCTTCCCATTCCAACACTGACCTGTAAGGACCCTCCCACCCCAACACTGACCTATAAGGACCCTTCCCCCCCACACCACCCCAACCATTGACCTGCAAGGACCCTTCCCACCCCGCGGTTCTATGAGGGTCCCATGTGCCCCGAAGGGGATCACCGCGGCCGCTCACGCACCGCCGCCCTCTCCTCCCGTACCGCACCGCTCAGCGCCGCTCCCCCGATCCCTCCGCGGCGCCGCGGGGTTCGATGGGAAAGAGAGTCCCGCGCCGCATCGCCGCCGCAGTGCCCCCCCACGCCCGGGACTACATCTCCCAGAGGGCACCGCGGCGGCGCCCCGCCGCGTGTCACATGACCGCGGCTACGGGAAGCGGAGAGGGACGGAATTAGTTGAGGGGCGGAGGGCGCGTGGGGGCTGAGCTGTGCCGCGGGTGGAGGGGATATTTGTCACCGCGTGGCCGCGCTCAGCTATGGTGGCGGCGTGGTGGCATCTGGGGGGGGGGGGGCTGCCAGAACCCAGCGGGGCTCAGCCCCACTGTCACCTGTGGATCACATTCCGTGGGTCAGTCCTGTGGGTCCAGTGCTGTGGGATCAGGAGCTGTGGGGTGAGGTTCTGTGGGACAGACACAGGGGTCAGGTCCTGGGGGTCAGATTCTGTGGGGTCAGGAGCTGTTGGGTCAGGTGTCGTGGTATTAGGTCCTGGGGGTCAGGTCTTATGGGTACGACAGTGGGGGCCAGGTTCTATGGGTCAGGAGCTGTAGGGTCAGGTCCTGTGGGTCAGATTCGTGTCGTGGTATTAGGTCCTGTGGGTCTGGTCCTATGGGTAAGACACTGGGGGTCAGGTGCTGTGGGATCATGTTCTATAGGGTCAGGTTCCATGGGTCCAGCACTGTGGTTCAGGTTCTATGGGTCAGGTCCTGTGGGGTCAGGAGCTGTAGGGTCAGGTTCTTTGGGTCTCGCATCGTGGTTTTAGGTCCTCTGGGTCAGGTCCTATGGGTCCAGTAAGACATTGGGGACCAGGTCCTGCAGGGTCAGGAGTGTACAGCTCCTGTAGGGTCAGGTTCTTTGGGTCAGGTGTCGTGGTGTTAGGTCCTGTGGGTCAGTTCCTATGGGTAAACTACTGGGGGCCAGGTCCTGCAGGTCAGGTTCTGAAGGGTCTGGAGCTGTGGGGTCCGATTCTATGGGGTCAGCCCCTCTGGGACCCCAAGAAGGAGGGGAGCCCTTAAGTCCCGCTCCAACAGAGGTCCCTCCGCCCCAGTGAGGCGGTGCTGACGGGTCCGTGGACGCAATGGGGCAGATGCAGCGATGGGTTCTGCCCACGGGAACCCCACGCGGCACCGTCGGGGATCTCAGCCCCCACCTACCCCACGCGATCCCCTTCCTCACGGCGCTCTCCTTCCGCGCACCGTCCTCATCTTTATTTAAAGTGACAACGACAACAACAACAACATCCGCAAAATAAAAACAAAAATAAAAAAAAGCCCCACAGAGTTCCCCCAAACAAACGCTCCTCCGCTCCTACGGCTCCGTGGGCCCCGAAGAGGTTTTATTCGTTCTTTTCTTTTAAAAAAATAGAAATTCCCATCGGACGGAACGTTCCGTTTGTCCCCCCCTCCCCCAATCCCAATCCCCAATCCCCTCCCCCACCCCATCCCCAGACGTTCCCATCGGGGCCGGCGTCTCCCGTTCCTCCCATTCATCCGCAGAGGTTTAAATGAGATAAAAGCCACCGCAGCTCCGCTGGGGACGTTTTCTCTTTGCACCGACATTCACAGGAATAGATATTATCGACGTTTGATCCGCTTTGTACACTGTGTGCTGGGGGGAAGGGGGGGGGATGGGAGGGGGGGGATAAGGGTGCGCGCAGAGGACTGCGAGCGGATGGACGCATCCACGTGGAACAGAGAGCACGGCCCCGAGGGTGGGAGACGTGGGGTGAGAGAGGGGGTGGGGGTAGGCTAAGGGGTAGGGGGTAAGGGTTAGGGGGTAAGGGTTAAGAGTTAGAGGGTGGGGTTAGGGGGTAAGTGGCAGGAGTTAGGGTTAGGAGTAGGGTAAGAAGTTAGGATAAGGGGTAGGGGTAAGAGGGTTAAGGGATAGGGATTAGAAGCTTGGGTTAGGGGGCTAGGGTTAGGTAGGGGTCTAAGTTTAGGGATTAAGGGGCGGGGGTAATGGTTAGGGGATAGGGGTTAGGGTTATGGGTTAGGGTTAAGGGGTAGGGCTTTGGAGGCAAAGGTTTAAGAGTTAGGGTTATAGGTTATGGGTAGGGTTAAGGTTCCGGCGCTCCGTTCCCATCCCTTTGGACACGTACCACCAAGACCCCTGGGTTTGGCTTTGGGATGGCGGCACAATAGGGCCCCAAACCCCTCCTTGCTAAAATCCACTCTGTCCCTTCCAATAAATAACTCAATGAGTCCGTTCCTACAAAGAGAACTTAAAAGTGCAGGTTCCCGCGTTGGGCAGTCGAGTTATCGGTGTTCAACACTTCCACTCTTCCCATGAGGGCTCCTCTCGTTGGAGCCCCAAATCTCTCCCACGAGGGCTTATCCTTCCCCGATTTAAGGTGCTTTCAATGGTTTCTTTGCCGATGAAATGAAGATGATGGCGCTGAAGGGTCGGTCGACAAATCCCAAAGACGTAAAGACGAAAAAGGCAGAACTCACTCTTCCCTTCTTGTCAACCTTCAAGGACCTGGGAGGGCAGGACACGTGCTCACAGGACTGTGGGTTGGCACTCAGCACTGGGATGTTCCATGGGGTCAACCGACGCTGGTGGGGAGAAATGAGGCCGACAGACCCACAGATGCAACGTGAATAGCAAAACCCCACATTACTCCGAAGCAGAAATCCCATCGCCTTCCCTGATGATATACAAACCACATCCTTCCCCGTGAGCTCTGAGCAGGGGATCCCCCACTTCGCTGGCAGCTGTGCAACAGGAACGGCCTTCAGAGATGACCCAGACCGCTGGAGTAGGGTTGGCCACACAAGAAATCAATGCTGACTCCAAGAAGGAGTTTGGGATTTGAGCCCTCGGTCAGCAGAAAGCAGGACGGTCTTGGGGCGGCTGTTCCCACGTTGCTTTTGGCAGCGGGACCCAACACAGCCCTGTGCAGAGCATGGCCACAAGAGGTCCCACAGCATCGCCCCACAGCATCGCCCCACAGCATTCCCTTCTTTTTGCCCACGGGGCCACTCCAGCATGGAGCAGTGGGTCGCTTCGCTTTCCCCGAGGGCCATTTCCCCTCATCCCTCAGGTTCTGCTCCCCGGGATCCGCGCGCCGCGGGATGAGTCGGTGCCGTCCACCTCCAGGAGCATCTCCTCTCCCGAGTGGAGATTTCACATTCATTTCACGGGTATGGCAAAGTCCGTTTAGCTTTTCCTTCAAAGGTGCTTTACATTCAAGAGCTATATTGCAATCCGCAACCCCACTGTCTTGGGTTTGGTTACGCAATTTCGATGGACGGCCCCAAACCTCAGGGTTCAGTTCGTCTCTGGATTTGGGGCCGTGGAGGGGGGAGGCAGCTCCCAGCCTTAGCTCTCCCGCGGGTCACTGTACTGCAGCTCCGAGTTGAAGACCTCCTTATAGAGGGGTGGGAAGTTCATGGCCGTCTCTGGGTGCAGGAGACGGAAAAATTCCAGTTTGTCCAAGTGCAGGTTGCAAATGGTCTTCATCAGGGGCAGCTTGGAGACCATCTGCGGGGAAAGGAGGAGCGGTGAGCGTGTGTTCCCTATCACTGATCACACAGCCATGGAATGATTGGGTTGGGAGGGACCCTAAAGATCACAGAAACGCAGAATGGTTGGGTTGGAGGGGTCCTCGAGGATGGTGGAACCACAGAATGATAGAATGGGTTGTGAGGGGTCTTATGGGTCATAGAGCCATAGGGTGGTTGGGTTGGAGGGGACCCAAAAGGTCACAGAACCATAAAATCCTGGAATGGTTGGGTCGTAAAGGGCCTTAAAGACCCTCAGCCCCACCCCTGCCACGGTGTGGGTGCCCCCCACCAGCCCAGGATGTCCAGGGCCCATCCATGGCCTTGTGCACCTCCAGGGATGGGGCACACACAGCTCTCTGGGCACCCCACACGCTGCCCATCCCCATCCCTTGTTTCTTTGGGTTTTCCCCTGGCAGGTCTCCCCCCAGCAGTGCTACCTTTGAGAGCTTGTCCTCGGCGGAGTGTTTCTTCTGGATCTCGTGCTGTAGGGCCACGTAGATCTTGTCCTGGAGCTTCTGCACCTTCTTGGACTCCGTCAGCCATGGGCGGTCTGCAGGGACAGCCAGGTCAGTGCCACGGGGTTGGTCCCACCCCATACATATTGCTCTTCCCACTGCCCTTCCTGCTCCTTGGGGTGGTCTGGGGGACATGGGATAACCCCAACGCTGCCATGGGGGGTGAAGGCGGTGCAGCTCTCCCACCCATCAAACACTCAGGTTGACTCACATTTGCTGTATGTGTTTTCCCCAACCACCTTTCCCAAGAACTACAAATCATTTGGGATTTAAGGGTCAGCACCCTCCAGCTTTAGCTCCAGAATGCCCCCTCCCCCCCTGTGCCCCCACACACCCGGGGAGAGCAGGACGGCGGCGGTGAACAGGGCGAGCTCCTCATCCGACAGCTGCAGGCGACACAGGTTCCTCCCCAGCTCGAAGACAGCACTGATGAGGTCATCACACCCTACAGGGGGACATCGTGGCTCCATGGGGCCCCCAACCCACGGCCCACCCCAATGGGTCCAAAAGCTTTTGGAGGTGGGTGAAGGGGTCCCTTGCGTGAAGCATCATTGAACAACATGGAACCTTGGACCCATGGGATCAATCCGATCCCAACAGAAGGTTGGAGTTGGGATGGAACCTGGGTCCTGACCACAGTGGGGTCAACCAGATCTCAACAAATGGTTGGGGTTGGGATAGAACATGAGTCCTGAGCACGATGGGGTCAACTCAATCCCAACAGCAGGTTGGGGTCAGAGATGGACTGGATGGTCTCTGAGGTCTTTTCCAGCTGTAGGGGTGGATTCTTAGGGATCCCAGCCATAGGGATGCCGCGTTTCACATGAGGGCGTGCCCTATCTGGGCATCAAAAGAAGAGGAACGCCCCAAAGAGAGTCCCCACAGTGGCTCTCACCGAGCGCCTTGAACATCTGCACGCCACCGAACTTCCCCTCGAAGAGCACGGTGTTGTTCAGGGGGTTGAAGGCGCGGATCATGCGGAGCAGGAGCACCTCGAGGCAACCTGGCATGGGCAGAGGGACAGCAGGCGAGGGAGGGGAGGGCAGGGGATTCCATCATCCCACAACCAGATGGAAGAAAGAGAAAAGCCCCCAGTGCGAGTTTGGGGTCCAGATTGTTCGCTCCCAAGAGCGCAGTGGTTATTCCAATAGATCCCATCTGGGTTTGGGTTTGGGATCTGTCCCAACAGATCCCACCTGGTTTTGGGTTTGGGGTCTGTTCCAATAGTTCCCACCTGGATTTGGATTTGGGGTCTGTTCCAACAGACCCCACCTGGGTTTGAGGTACGGGTTTTTTCCAATAGATCCCATTTGGGTTAGCTTTTGATTTTTTTTGTTTTTGTTTTGTCTTTTAGTTGTGACCCCGATAGTTCACCAAAGGGAAATCTCTGTTCAGGGCAGTGCCGGGGATGGCCCTTACCGGCTTTGAGGAGTATGATCTGGTCGTTCTGGCAGAGCTCCATGAAGCCATCGATGCGCTTGGCGAACTCCACCACATACTGGATGGCGTTGGAGATGTGCAACGAGCACTGCTGCCACATGGCCTCGCAGCTCTGTGGGGTCAGCGGGGATGGCCCTCAGGCATCGCTGGCACAGGAGCAGAGCCACCCCCCACCTCTCCGTTGGTGCCCCCAACCCATGACCCACTCCAGTGGTTCCAAAAGCTTTAGGAGATGTGGGGTTCCTGCGTGGAGCTCTGCTGGGCTCAACCACAGTGGGGTCAAACAGATCCCAAGAAAATATTGGGGTGGAACATGGGTCCTGAGCACAGTAGGGTCAACCAGATCCCAGCAGAAGGTTGGGGTTGGGGTGGAACATGGGTTCTGACCACAGTGGGGTCAACCAGATCCCAACAGGAGCAGAAGCATGTGGTATATTAGGAGCCATATCTTCTCCAAAAGAGCAGTGGAACCAAAGGAGGATGTGTTCAGAATTGTGGAGATGTGACCCTGAGGGGCAAAGCCAGGAGCACGGTGGGGATCGGTTGGGTTTGTGGATCTGAGGGCTGCTTTCCAACCAGAACGATTCCATGACCTTACAGTGGTGCTCACCTTGCTCTGTAGGGCTCGGACTTCCTCCGGGGAGTACAGGCTCCAGGCCAGGTGCTTCAGCTCCTCTGCTGTGTACTGGCAGGTCTCGAGGTGTGACTTCACCACGTTTTGGGCGATCCGGTCTGCAAAGCAGTGGGGATGGAACGTGGAGGAATGGTTTAAAGTGGAAGATGGGAAATTTAGGTCTGATGCGAGGGGGAAATTCTGTACCCAGTACGCCCTGGCACTGCTTGGAGCTGTGGGTGCCCCATCCCTAGAGGTGCCCATGGCCATGGATGGGACCCTGGCAGCCTGAGCTGCTGGGGCATCCAGCTCATGGCAGGGGTGGGTTTGGATGGCTTTGGGATCCCTTCCAACCCAACCATCCTACAGTATTATTAACTTTATAGGGTCCCCTCCAACCAACTCACTCCACACTTCTACAATTTTTAGGGGCCCTTCCATCTCAACCATTCCACTGTTCTACGATCCCGAAGGATCCCTCCAACCCAATAGTTCCATGGTTGACACTTCCAGTCAACTCTTACCGATCTCAAGGACGGAGATGTCCGCAGCCAGCTGGCTGCCCTCCAGCGCGCCATGAGCGAACAGGGCTGGCTCCAGCATCAGCTCGTAGATGGATTCCTGCTTGATGAGCGTAGCATCGGCCACGTCCAGGCTGGATTGATCGGGCGAGGGCTGTGCTGAGGCCAGCAGGTCGAGGTTGTAGTAGGTGCTGCTGCCATCAGGAGTGAGGGGGAAGTCGAATAGGAGCCCGTCAGACAGCGTGGAGATGTCATCCAGGTCTGACAGGCCGCTGCTGACACTGGTGGTGTAGATGCGGCTCAGGGGTTCGGGCTCATCCTTGGGGCCACCGCTCTGCTCCTGTCTCTGCTGGTGCTTCTGTACCTCGGCGTAGAGGCTGTCCCGCTGCTTCTTGGACATGCGGCCAAACTTCACAGCTGCAGGGAGTGGAAAACACAACGGCGTCACGGTGCCAGCACAGTGGGGTTGACCAACCCTCCATTGGCCCATTGAGTGGGTTTGTAATGGGGTTCTGTGCCCTCTATCAGCCTGTTGATGGGGTTCTGTGCCCTCTGTTGGGCATTGATGGGGTTCTGTGCCCTCTATCAGCCCATTGATTGGGTTCTGTGCCATCTGTTGGCCATTGATATGGGTCTGTGATGGAGCTCCCCACCCTCTACCAGCCTACACACCATTGGAGCACCTCCTTCCTCAACCCATCCCAAACAGAATCCACCGACATTTTCCCTGTAAAAAAGACAAATAAATAAAACAAACCCAACACCCCAAACCCACTTATTTCTCCCCATTTCGAGTTGCCCTGTGCTCCGACCCACCCAGGTGCAACTCACCGTCGCGGGACATGCCCAGCGCCAAGCATTTCTGCAGGCGGCAGTGCTGGCAGCGGTTGCGGTTGGTGCGGTCGATCAGGCAGTTCCTCTGCCGGGAGCAGGAGTAGCTGGCATTGTTCTGCTGGCTCCGACGGAAAAAACCCTACAAAAGGGACGGCCGTGGGGTTGGGAAGGTGCCCGGTGGGATGGCATTGCCCACCCGGCCCGCGCCGTGCTCACCTTGCAGCCTTCGCAGGTGATAACGCCGTAGTGGATCCCTGAGGATTTGTCCCCGCAGATCTTGCACGGGATCACCTCGATTTGGGCTGAGGTAAAA
Organism: Oreortyx pictus; assembly: GCA_036925125.1. Classification (NCBI taxonomy): domain Eukaryota; kingdom Metazoa; phylum Chordata; class Aves; order Galliformes; family Odontophoridae; genus Oreortyx; species Oreortyx pictus. Next base: position 3,270,116 of record JAUPFR010000027.1, read on the forward strand.
GGGGAAAAGTACAGCGTGAGGGAACCGAGGAGACCACCCGTCCCCGGGGGATTGGTGGGGAAACTGAGGCACGGCCTTGCTGCCCAACAGCTCACCCCATTGCTGTGCCATCTGTGGGAACTGAGACCCCAAAGAGGCCACTGTGGGGCACTGGAGTTGCGCAGAAAACCCTTCATAGGCATTTTTAGCACAGCACATCCACCCACCAGCCCTCCCTGAACACAGTTTTGGGACGGTGCCCCTCACTTCTCACATCCTGCACACAAGCTCGGGGTGGGGGCAGGAGAATCAAGGACCCCGTGCACAGGGTGAGCCCCCCATCCCTGCACCTACCCCACTGCCAGTGCCCCCCACCCACACCCCCCCAGCAGCTGCAGCCCCAATATAGCACTGCTCGGCTCAAGGTCTCCCAGCAAATCCTCTTCCCTCCCGCTTCTGCTTCGCTGGCACTGAGCTGCTAATAGGCTTCGTCCCCATGTTCCAGCTGCCCCAGATCTGGCCCAGCGCTGTCCCCCCCCCCCCTCAACCCCCCCTCCCCAGCACTGGTACGTGCCTCCCAGCATCGCTGCACCCTCTAATCCAACCCCCCCTTCCCCCCGGGGGGGGGGAGGGGGGGGGGTTCTGTGCAGCCACCGCCGCGCCAAAATAAACCCCGCAGCCAGATTACAGGCACTGAAAATCCCCACGGCCTGTGCAAATCCCCGGCGCGGGTAAGTCCCTGCTGCCTTCCTCTGCCCTCCTGGCCACTGCTCCACGGCCCTCTGCATGGTTACCCAACAAAATGGGCCGACAGAGGGCACAGGACCCCATGCTGAACCCCATCAGTGGGCAAGAAGCAGTGGCTGGGGGACTGGGGTGGGGTGCTGTGCCCTCTGTTGACCCATTGATGGGGGGTTGGGATGGGGTTCTGTGCCCCCTATTGGCCCATCACAAACCCAGCTCAATGGGCACAGAACCCCATTCCAAACCCCCATCAATGGGCTGAGGAGCAATGGCTGCAGGATCGAGGTGGAGTTCTCCCCCTTTTGCCCCATATATGGGGTTCTGAGCCCCCTACTGACCCATTGGTGCTGTCCACTGGCCCACTGCTGGGAATTCAGGATAGAGTTCTGTGCCCCTTGCGCTGGGTTTGCGTTGGGCCAACAGAGGGCACAGAACCCCATCCTGAACCCCCATCAGTGGGCCAAGAAGCAGAGTCTGGGGGATCGAGGTGGAGTTCTGTGCCCCTATTGCCCCACTGATGGGGTTTTGAGCCCCTGCAGCCCCACAGCATCACCTGCTTCAGCCGTGACACCGGTCACCACTCGGTCACTCCAAGACAACCCCAACTCCCCCAGAGCCACCACCTACAGGGACCCCATCCCACCGCAGTGCCCGGGGAGCGTCACTGGGGGACGGAGGCGGTGCCACCCCCGGCAGGAAGCGGGGTTCGTTATGCAAGGTTAATTGCAGCCGCCGGGTGATGCATCCTCCGCCCGCAGCCGATACCCGGCCCGGGATTACGGCAGAGCAGAATCCCACTGCTGTCCCTACCAAATCCCGACCCCAAAAAGCTGAGAAGTGGCCCCTTCCACACGACCCGGAGCCTTTGGGGTGAGGTGTGCAGGGGTTGGGATGCTCCGAAGCTGAGCTGACCCTGAGTTCCCCAACCCACCCTGCAGGAGAAACCGAAGCGAGCAATCGGGAGTCACTCCGGGCTCTGACTGGGAACGCTGCTAATTACAGCGCCGGCACCTGACCCGCAGTTGGGACGTCAGCCCCAAATAACTGACGTTGGGGTGCAGCCGTAACCGCGGCGTGGTGGCAATTAAATGTCAGAACAGCTTTTAATTGCTGCTCTGTTTGTAACCCCGGCTGAATCACCGCCGCCCGCCTCCCTCCCTCGTGCCTCAGTTTCCCCATCGGGGCCGTGCCAACCCCCACACCGTGCGGGCACCGGGACGGGGTGGAAAAGGCTTTTTTTGGTGGGGGGGGGTGGGGTGGGGTGGGGGAAACAAACTCTTCAAGTCCACGGGAAGCAAAACCAAGCTCGAAAAGGGGAAAAGGAGAAGGAAAAATAACAAAAGGGTTAAAAAAGACCGATGCCCGTCCCGCAATTAAATTGTCCCGGCGCGGTATTTGCTCTCCTCCCACTGTAAATATTCATTGCCCAACTCCGGGACCGCTGCCACCGCTGTCCCTTATGTAATGCCACCTTCGGGCTCGGCTGCGCGGTGCCGATTGGCCCCACGTCCGTCCGTCCGTCCGTCCGTCCGTCCGTCCGTCCGTCCGCGGAGCCCACGCCGTCCCCCCGTCCCACTGACACACTTTCTGCTCCACGCACTTGTGTAACACCGCGGCCGCTCCCCCCTCCCCCCCCTCTGCGGGGCCGCGGTGGCACCGCCGTGTCCCCAACACCGTCACCCCTCGCCGTGGGGACTCTGCGCTCCGCTCCCCCAAACACAACGCGACGACCCCAAATCCCACCGCGGTGACCCCCACCCCTATTTCCCCCCCTCCCCCCCCCCCCCTTCCCCATCGCGTCCACGGGGCCGACAGCGTCGACGTGCCTCGCTAATTACCCTTGATTGCGTTTGGGGAAGGCAGCCTCGGGCGGGAGCGGAGGGGAAGGAGAAATAAAAGGGACAAAGAATAAACCTGTGCCCCCGGGGTGTCCCCCACCCCCCATAAAAAGATACGCGTGGACTGTGGGTAACCCCGCGTGGGACGGGCGCTCCGTGCGTCCCCAGGGGACACCGGCGGATCCGCTCCGTCGGGGCGTTACTTCAAGAGGGGTCGATTTTTTTTTGGGGGGGGGGGGGGGGGATGGGGTCCTGGGGGGGGGATCTGCTGGGAGTCTGCAGGGGGTCTGTGGAGCCGGGCCGCGTTTCGGGGTGCACGCGGTGCTGCGGAGGTCGGATCGGTGCTGAGTACGGCCCTGCGGTGGAGCACTTTGCACTTTGGAGCTGCGGGCAGAGGCACCCGAGGGCACGGGGTGGGGACAGTGGGGCTGGGGAGGGGATGACGGGACTGGGGAAGGGGGGAACGGGGCTGGGGAGGGTCCCTCTGGGGTGCCCCCCTCCGTCTCCGCGGCCAATTTGCGGAGGTTTACCGCAATTCAACGCCGCGGGGTTAAATAACGGCGCTCTCGATAAAGAGGACGAGATTTACATCTTGAAACACCGGCAGAGCTGCGGCGGTGCCAATGGGGTCACCCCACTGCCTCGCGGCTCCCCCCCCCCCCCCCCCCTCGTCCCATGGTACCAGGGTTCACCCAGCCCGGTTGGGGTCCCGGGCACCTCCATCCCCTCCTCCTCTCCGTTCCGTTGCACCGTTTCAGTGGGGTCTGTGGGGGTAAAGCCCTCGGGATGATGTGTGCTCCGGTTCTGCACGGCCCCATAGCAGAGATTTACACCGCAGCACCGCTAACCCGGTCCCCAAAGGATCCCAACCCCACAGCCACCGTCCCCATCCAGACGGCACCGCTGCGACCCCACTGCGCCAGACCCCATCGGGTACCACTGCCCTTTCCCCACACGGTGTTTTCGGGTGACAACGGGCTCTGCCACTCTGATCCCATCGCACCGGACCCCTCCGGGTGCCACCATCCTTCTCCCACGCTGTGTTTTCAGCTGACAGCGGGCACTGCCACCCTGACCCCATAGCACCGGGCCCCGCTGGGTGCCACCGTCCTTTGCCCGTACCCACACGCTGCCGGGCGGGCAGGGAGGCTCCTCCTCCGCCCTCACTGATTTCCCAATGACAGATCTGGGTCACTGGGACAACTCGGAGAGGCGGCCGAGCCCCGCACGCTCCCAGCCACGCCGTTTGCAAAACAGGGGCTGAAAAACCTTATAGGATTATACAAGGGGAAGGATCCGGAGCGGAAAGAGCGGAGGAGCAGCCGGGAATGGGGCACAGCGGCGGTTTTGGGGGAGAAAAACGGAGATTGAGCCCATCGGGTATGAGTCCGTGGGGACACCTCCAGTGGGGGGGGGACGGCGGAGGGGGGCAGCGTCGGGGGGTTGGCCTTTAATTGATTGGGGGGGGAAGGAATAAAACGCGACGAAAGAAAGGAAAAGTTCACCCCGCTGTTAATGACCCTCGCGCCGACCGTGCGGGCGCTGCGGTTAATGAGGTGGGAGCGCTAATGAAGGTGGGGTCCCGGGGAGCGGGGGATCGCCCTGTCCCGTTACACGAGAGAGGGAAAGGAGCGGTTCCGTGGGGACAAATCACTGCGCCGCACTCCGCGGGGAAACGAAGGGGGGTTCGGGGGGGGGGGGAGGGGGGGCCGGGGGACGACCCCCAATCCCAGCCCGGGGTACCGCGTCGCGGCCGCCCCGCTGCCACCGCCACCCCCCGGCTGTCCCCGAGGCCGCCCAGCATATTGCCGGCAGATTAACGGGCTTTGCTGCGGGGAGATCTTAAGCTCGGCTCTCTGCCGCCGTCGGGCAAAACAACCACGAACCGAGCGCTCCCGATTCCCACATCCCCTCCGCCCCACATCCCCCCCCACCCCCCCCCCCACCCCAACCCCGCGCTCCGTTCGCACCCCCCGATGCGCGACCACCGCCGCTCCCCGACGTGCCCTTGTCGGGGTCCCCCGGTTCTCCCCGCTCCCCCCCGCTCTCACCTCGCATCGTTCCGGCAGCGCTCACTGCGGGGCCGGGCGGCTCATGGGGCACCGGGCGGTACCGGGCGGTTCCGCACCTCCACCCGCCCCTCCGCACCGCTGACCCACTTCTGCCCGAACATGCGGCCGTTCACATGACGAACCCGCGCGGCTCCGCCCCAACAAATCGGTTTCGCTCCAAGCTCCGCCCGCCGCCCTTCCTCCTCCTCCTCCTCCTCCTCCTCCTCCTCCTCCTCCTCCTCTCCCTCCCGCCGTGTGCTGCTCGGAGCGTGGGGCGATGGGGCTGCTCGACGGGCACCGAACATTGAGCAGCGAACACTGGGCACTGCGCACTGAGCGTTGCGCGCTGAGATCTATCCCTACACCCATCTGGTGTGGGGAACCTGCTTTGGCGGGGGGGGGGGGGGGGTTGGACTCGGTGATCTCTTGAGGTCCCTTCCAACCCCTGTGATTCTATGGTCTGCACACCGAGCGCTGCATTTGGGGCTCTGCACGTCGGGTGCTGCCGCCCGTGGGAGGGCCGTGTCACCTCCCAGACACGGGGACGAGAGCGTGTCCCTCTGAGTCACCGCACCTTTGCACGGCCCCGTCCGGGGGTGCGTCTCCAGGCAGCTGCCCCACAGCAGAGCCCCGGCCCCAAACGGGGATGGAGATGGGGGCAGGAATGGGAGAACCCTGACCCCAAATGGGGACAGTGATGGGCACACAGCTGCCTCAGTTTCCCCCTGCTCAGCGATGCCCAGCTCTGAGGGCGCAGCACATTGACGAAGCGCTGCCCACCCCATAGCATCCCGTGCCCCCCCTCCCTCGTTCCCCCCATCCCTTTGCATAAGGCACTGCGGGACGCTGACTCACGCCGGGAACTTGCCCAGCACCGAGCACGATGCGTCCTGCTCCCGAAACTGAAGTCGTGGGGAGAAAAAGGGGGCACAGCACAGCCCACGGGGTCGGCACCGCAGCAGGGCTGGGGCAGCGCGGCGTGGGTCGGTGCGTGGGGGCGAGCCCCGAGGCCACGTTGAGGGGCTGAGGGCGTCGGGAGAGGAGGAGGGGGGGGGGGGGGTGGGATGTCTCCTCTCGATGGGTGCGGCGCAAGGAGAGCAAACAGGGATTAGGGATTTGGGCGGTGTCATCCCGAATTCCTACAAGCCGGGGTGGGGGATACGGGGCAGAGCCCAGTGATGGAGACACTGCTTCTGGCACTGCTCCGTGGGATGGGGTTGGGGGGGTCCATCGCTCTGTCCCCAGGGCATTGGGGAGGGGGGGGGATGAGGTGTGGTGGAGGTTCGGTGCCCTCCTGTGCTGGAGCAGAGGGAGGGGACAGCTGCTCCCGTTGGGAACAGTGAGCCCGGGGAGGGGGGGGGGGGGTGGGCCGAGGCCAGGACTCGGCCATCGGGTGGTTTAAAGTCGGCCAAATCCTGAGGGCATCCGTGGGGTGAAACGAGGAACGCGGGTCACTCCCTGCACCGGGGGAGCAGCATCCCTCTACCTGGCTGGGATGGACACAGCACAACCAGGGGGGACATGGCACAACCAGGGGGGACATGGCACAACCAGAGGGGATATGGCACAATGAGGAGGGACAGGGCACACTGAGGGGGGAATATGGCACAAGCAGGGGAGATACAGCACATCCAGATGGGACATGGCAAAACCAGGAGGGATACGGCACAACCAAGGGGGGATATGGCACAACCAAGGGGGGATATGGCACTACCAGGGGGGACATGGCACAACAAAGAGGGGCACAGCCTCTGCCCCCCAGCAGTGCCCACTGGGACTTGTGTCCGCGGGGCTGAGGGCCGCACGGTGCGGGCGCTGCGTGGCTGCAGCGTTGCTCACCGCAGGCGTGGTGTGCGCTTGTGCAACCCTACAGTTTTGGGTTGCGTTGGGCACCGGGATTGATTTTCTCTCTCTCTCTCCTCCCGACAGCCGTCACACCAGCAGGGCGGCCACGTGCTGCAGGCATTGCTCGGAGCCTCAGTTTCCCCATCCGCGATGGGGCTGACGGTCGTGACCTCGTTAGGGCAGCGCCCTAATGAGGCTGAGCTGCGGGGCTGCTCGGTGCCAGCACGGAGGGATGCTCCCGGGGCTCGACGTGCGTGGGGTGCGCTGGAACCGGGGCCGCCTGTCACCCCGAGTCCCATCCGTGTGCCCAACCACGCGGGAGGAGGAAGGAGGGGAGCGGAGAGGGGAGAGCGGCGAAGCCACCGCCATCACCGCGATCACATCAGGCGGCCGCAATGGAGCGGTGCGAAGTGCCACCGCTGTCACCCGGCACAGGGGAGGGACAAAGGGACAAGGGGAGAGCTGGGGGGGGGGGGGGGGGGGGGGAGGGGGGAGGTTTGGGACGTGCCAATCCCCAGCTGGGAGGGCACAGCGGTGCCGCGTGGTGGCTGCTGTCACCTCCACGTCCGTGCTCGCGGTGGGTGCTGTGCCCGTGTCACCTCTGCCCGCGGTCGGTCCCCGGGGTGCTGCCACCATCCCCGGGACCCAAGCGTAGCATTTCCATACGGGATCGGGGTTTCTCCTCCATCCCTGTCCCCATTGCCGTCCCCATTTGGGACCGGGGCTGTGCTGGGGACGGCGGTGGCAGCTGTAACTGGACCCCCGGGCAGCCCTGACCTGCTCACGTAACGCCCTTCGCTTATGCAATGCCACACAGCGCTGTTAGGAGGGACATCCAACACCGCCGCAATTACCCTTCATCAGCCACAACGAGGCTAATTGGATGGAGAACCACCGGTGGGCTGGGGAAGGAGCAGCCAGCCACCCCCCCCCCCCCCCACCGCCTCACCCTATGGGTGTCCCCACGCAATTAAGCGCCCACCGAACCCTCATTAAGAGGTTCGTGCCACCCCACGGCCGTGCCGTGTCCCCCCAGCACCCCCACCCCGGTGGCAGCGCGGGTGCCACCACCCCTCATCCCCGTCCCCGCAGCGCTGTGATGCTCGAAGTAGGTCAGTGGGCCGAGGTGCTGCTTTGTTTTCACCCGGCGCTGGCTCCCGGCAGCCCTCACCGCTGATGTTATCTCCTCCGCCTGCAGCTGCCCCGTGTGACGTCTTCCCGCTCCAGGGCAGGCTCTGCCGGGATGTGACACCTGGCTGCAGAGCCCCGGCACAGCTCGTGACACGATTGATGCCATGCAGAGCCCCGATGCAGCTCACGGCACGAGTGACACCGTGCCCGACTGCAGAGCCCCTGCACGACTCGTGATGCCATGATGCAACCCATGACATCAGGGGTGCGGAGCCCCACCTCAGAGCCCCGACACAGCTCACGACACCCCCCACCCCCCCACCGTCCTTCTCCCCCCACAGCTTTGGGACCCCCCCCCCCCCCCCATTCACTGCCCCAATCGTGTGCAGCGCAGTAATGAGGAGATAAACAGAGAAGAGCGGAGGGGCTCCGATCTCCCGCCCCGATCCCCCCCGGGACAGATGAAAGCGGAGTGGGGCGATGCGCGGGGGCTTTTTTCCCACTTGTTTCTGCTGAATCCCACATTTTTCCTCCCCCCTCCACCCCACACCGCCCTCCCCCCCCCTCCCTCCGTCCTCCCGCACGCGCCATTAATGAGGTTTTGCTGCAGAAGTCTCCGTCTCGGCCTTGAGTTAATCTCCAGATGCCTTCAAAGGGGTTCTGTTCCCGTTCTTTTCCTTCCCCCCCTTTCCCGTATCCATCGCTCTGAGCTGCTGAGCTGCAGCCCATCCCCTCCATCCCATCCCCTCCATCCCATCCCCTCCATCCCATCCCCTGTATCCCCTCCCCTCCCCATGGGGACAGCTGTTGGGGTGCCCCACCCCCAGCAAAGGGGACAGGGGTGAGGGAACCCCATCCTAAATGGGGACAGCAGTGGGGACAGGGGTGGTGGAACTGCAGTCCCCAATGGGGACTGTGATGGGGAAAGGGATGGGAGAACTCCTGATCCCAAATGGGGACAGTGAAGAGGACAACAATGGGAGAATCTCTGATTCCAAATGGGGACAGCAGTGGGAGGACCCCTGATCCCAAATGGGGACTGCAATGAGGACAGAAGTAGGATAACTCCTAATCCCAAATGGGGACTGCAATGGGGAAAGGGATGGTGGAACTCGGATCCCAAGTGGGGACGGTGTTAACACAATCCCAAATGGGGACAGCAAAGGGGACAGGAATGGCATAGTTCAGATCTCAAATGAAGTCACTGATAGGAACAGGGATGGGGACACAGGAATGGGGGATCTCCAGTCCCAAATGGGGACAACAATGGGGAAAGAGTTGGGGGAATCACAGTCCCAAATAGGGATGGCAATGGGGACAGGGATAGGGGAACCATGATCCCAAATGGGGACAGCGATGGGAACACAGGGTTGGGGGAACCCTGGACCCAAATGGGAATGGCAGTGGGGACAGGGATGGCAGAACCACAGTCCCAAATGGGGATGGCAATGGGGATACAGGATTGGGGGAACCCCAGACCCAAATGGGGACAGCAATGGGGACAGGGATGGCAGAATTTGGATCCCAAATGGAACGGGGACCGCAGTGGGGCAGCCCCGTGTGGGTGCGCTGGCATCGGGGCCGCTGCTATGTTGGTCCCACATCAGAGCCGATCGGGGGTTTTAGCTCCGTTAATCCCAACAATCCCTTAATTCCTGGGACCGAAATAGGAAAGATCAGTGGGTCAGTGGGAAAAGCTCACGGCCAAAGTTAATGCGGAGAGAGGGAGAGGGAAAGAGTGCGGCAGGAAAGTGAGGGGATCCCCTCTCTGAGGGATGAGGGGGGGATGGGGATGGGGGGGGGAGGGGATGTGGGGGCTCTGCCACGTGGTTGTGGGGGGATGTGGGGCTGCTGAGCACCGAGCAGCTCCCGCTTGGAGGCGTTACCCAAACCCAGTTTTGGGGATGGAAGGGCCTTTTGGGGCTGCTCTGCACAAACAGTGCTGTCCCCACGTCCCGCTCGCTGCGGGTTCAGCCGGAGGAGAAAGGTCACGCATTAACACACTGCACTGCTGAGTGCCCCTAATTAAGACTTGGCAGCACAACCCCCCCCCTCCCCTCCCCCCTTCCTTCCCCCGCCCCATAAGAACCTTTTTGGCCGCCGCTCTGGAAAAAGCCGTGTGCGGGGACTTAGCCCTTAATAGGGCCGGAGCTCAGGTGAGCCGCCCGCCTCCAGCGCCATCCCATAAGCAAACCGGCCCCACTCTGCCTCAGGGACTGGGAATGGGGCCATCCCTGCGCTCCCCCATCCCACATCCCCGCGCTGTTTCCCCCTCTGCTCTGTGTTTCGGCCCCAGTGTCGCCCTGGGAGCGGTTTCCCCTAAATCCATCTCCGTTACCGCAAGCGGCTTATGGCGAGAAACCCTTTTCCTCTCCGTTCCCTTAATGCGATCACAGCTTAGCAGAGCGCTGGGCTTAGCCCCGAAGTGCAAGTGAGGAGAGGAGCATTAAATAATAGGAAGGCTCAAAACAAAGGGCTGAGCCTGGAAGGGGGTGGGGGGGTCAGTGCGGATGGGGACCGCTGTGGTGGTGCCCAATGGGGTTTTGGGTGCAACCCCCCCTGGAGATGGGAGCTTTGTGGGTCCTGAAGAAGAGTCTGGAGTGTGCTTGTGCTCCTCAGCCTACAGATACCCCAGAAGGGATGGGGGTGGGGGGTGTGCATGGGATCCCAAAGGCTGGGCGGATGGGATCCCCTGTTATGGAGCAGGCTTTGCTGGTCTGGAGGCATCGCAGTGTCCCGTAGGGAAAACCCATGTCTGCCGACCTGAACCAAGGGCGACGCTGCACCCTGTCCAGTGTCACATCCTAAAATGCTCCCCAAAGCCCTCCAACCACAGTAACACGAGCCCCAAACCTTCAACCATGCTAACACGAACCCCAAAACCCTCCAGTCACACTCACTTGGGCCCCAAACCCATCCAGCTGTGCCAGAATGTCCCCCTAACTCATCCAGCCACACTCACATGTGCCCCAAACCCCTCCAACCACACTCATATGGGCCCCAAACCCCTCCAGTCACACTCACGTGTGCCCCATACCCTTCCAACCACGCTAACAGGGAGGGACGCAGCCCCAGCTATGGGGCAGATCCCGTTCCCAGCCCCACACTGAAGGGTCTGGTGTCCTGGCCCCGCCATCAGCCCTGCTCTTCCCTTCGGTCCGGGCTCTCCTTGGACTCTGCTCCCGCGCTGCGGGTTGCTGGGGAGACCGGCGGGTTTATTTACCGTGAGGGCTGCGATAAGGAGTGGGAACGGGGCGGCGAACGCGCGGTGTCCAATGTTCCTGACCCACTTTCTGGCAGCCGGGAGCTGCGGTTGGATTGCAGCGAGCGGAACTGAGGGCTGTGGGGAGTTTGGTTTGGGGTTTCCTACGCTGCGGACATCGTGTTGTCTGGGATGGGAGGAATGGGGGGGAGAATGCAGCGCCGTGGGGACGGCGTTGTTCGGTGTTGTGGGGATGGGTGGGTGCTGAGGGAAGGGTGATGAGGAGGGATGGGTGATGCAGGAGGGTGCTGGAGAAGGATGGGTGCTTTGTGAGGATGGATGAAGCAGAAGAGTGGTGGAGAAGAATGGGTGCTGCACAAGGACAGGTGCTGCAAAAGGATGCTTCACAAGGATGGGCGCTGCACAAGGATGGGTGCTGCAGATGGGTGCTGTGTAGGGATGGGTGCTGCAGATGGGTGCTGGAGAAGATGGGTGCTGCTGGAGGATGGGTGATGGGTAGGGATGAGTGACGCAGAAGAGTGGTGGAAAAGGATGAGTGCTACAGAAAGACAGGTGCTGCAAAAAGGATGGATGCTGCAGAAGGATTCCGGAGAAGGATGGGTGCTGCGCAAGGATGGGTGATGCAGAAGGATGGGTGCTGCAGGAGGATGGGTGCTGCCGGAGGATGATGGAGAAGGACGGGAGTTGCACAAGGGTGGGTGATGCAGAAGGATGGGTGATGGAGAGGGATGCTGGAGAAGGATGGGTGCTTCATGAGGATGGATGATGCAGAAGAGAGGTGGAGAAGGATGGGTGCTGCAGATGGGTGACGCTTAGGGATGGGTCATACAGAAGGATGGGCACTGCAGGTCGGATCTGGAGAAGTAAGGGCGCTGCAGGATGGGTGCAGCAGCAGGATGGGTGCTGGGTACAAGTCAGCTGCTGCAGCAGGATGAGGAGCAGCAGCAGCCAAATCCGGGGGCGTGGTGGGGAACAAAAGCCCCCCCAGCCTTGCACCACTCAGCCAGGGGGGACAGGAGGAGCGGGAGTCCCCGTCATGGCTCGTCCCCGCCGGCGCTGGCACAGTGGCCCAGATCTGCCATTCCGCATGGCTTCCCCGGCCTCTCCCGGCACGCAGGGCCGCTCCGCGCCTCGCCCCCCGCCCGCTAATCCGACACGACTCTTCCATTAGAGCTGAGACACGGGCAAAGAGCTTTTCAGTGTAGGAATTAACTCCTTCTCCCACCCCGTCCCCCGGCTCTGCTCTTGCAGGTGCGTCTTTCAATCTCTTCCTCCCCCCCCGGGGCTGTGGGATGAAGGCATTGGGGGTATCGCTGAACTCTAAATGTGGGGTGGGGACACGGCGGACAGCGGGCCCAAAGGAGTGGTCCTGGAGAGCCAAAGTGGCCCCAAATGGGTTGGCCTGCAAAATTTGTGGGGAGGAGGATGAGACCCTCCAGAAGGAGTTAGGGGGGCTGCGAGCGTCTTCCTGCAGCCATCACACCCCACTGCTCACTGCTGGAGGGGGACAGGGAACAGCAGCTCCCGGAGAGCGCCGCCGTTTTGGGGGTAAAACAGAGGGAAATGGTTCAGCAAAGCTGAAGCAGCCCCAGGGGGGATTGGGGTGAGCATCCCATCCAGTGGTGCGGAGCAGGGATCCATCAGCCGTGTATGTGCCCACAGTGTCATCAATGTCACAGCCTGGAGGTGTCAGCCTCTCACATCCGATGTGACACTGCAGCGTGGGATTGGGGGGGGTGGGGGGGGATGGTGGTGGCAGCACTGCAGCTGAGGCCACAGCTTGTGGGGTGGGTGCTCAGTTCCCTTCCATCCCCCGTGCAACGCTTGGGGAGGTGACACCATTCTTGGCGGCCCCAGCATCCTCCCAAAGAGCAAAGCACAGCGGTGGATGCAGCTCCTGCCCCGCACTCGAGGCTCAGGGCTCTGTCCCCACACGGGGTCTGGATGTCCCCCGACGCAGGGTGCCCCCATTGTCCCCAGCACTGTGGGGTCTGGGGACCCGCAGCCACCAGAGTGTGCTGGGAGCAGCTCATGGTGCACCGAGGAGATGGGGATCTGAGCTGGGGTCACCTCCTGGCACCCCATGTCCCCGGATGAGGAGCATCCTTGGGGCCCTTTGGAAGCCTTCTTCGCCCCGGCTGGTTCCCATCATGTGCAGGAGGTGATAACTCCCATCCCTGCTGTGGCTGAGGAGTGGAGACGGCTGTGACACGTGGAGGGGCCGAGGTTGGGGTGTCCCTGGCAGAGGAGCTCCCCCGGCATCCCAGCACGCAGCCACCCATGAAATATTCAGGGCCGTTCAGTGCGATTTCCGTGTCGGCTTCGAAAAGTGCCATGAATATTTCAGGCTGCATTAAAGTTTCATGGCCTCCGTGCTTCGGCACGGCCCCGTGGACCACAGGAAGCTCCAACACCGGACGGCCTGGGCTTTGCTGAACCATTTCCCTCTGTTTTTCCCCCAAAACGGCAGCGCTCTCCGGGAGCTGCTGTTCCCTGTCCCCCGCCAGCAGTGAGCAGTGGGGTGTGATGGCTGCAGGAAGACGCTCGCAGCCCACCCAGTTCCTTCTGGAGGGTCTCATCCTCCTCGCCACGAGTTTTCCAGGTCAGCCCCTAGCAGAAGACACTGCTCCTCCATCCATGCAGCTCTTCCCGTGTTTATATAACGATGACATCTCCCGCGGACCGGGGAAGAGAATGGGCCGAGGAGAAGGAGGAGGAGGTGGGGGGGGGGGGGGGAATAATGAGGATAATTCGAGTCATTTGGGAAGAGGCTGCTCGCGAGGTGCCCCGCGTCTCCCACCTTTTACACGTTGTCTCTAATCGCCCGCAATCTCGGCTGCCCATTGCTGGAGCCCCGTTGCCGTGGCGACCGATGAATAGCCCCCAAAAAGTGCCATCCTTCCTTCACAACAACAACAACAACAAAAAATACAGCGTTCCGTTCAGGAAATTAAGCAGTTTGCAACCAAAGAGCGGATTGTGAAAGGGCTCCCGCGTTCCCTCTTTCCTTCCCGGCGCCCCGGGGAGTGCTTTGTGCGCAGCAGCCGAGGAGGAGAGGCGGATTGCAGAGGGGTTTCTAACCCACGGACCCTACTGAGAGGCTTTGGACGCCCTCTCCCCTCTCTTTTCTTCCCCAGATATGTGTCACTGCGGAGAGGGGCTCTGGGTCAATGTGTTAGCTGGGGGAGATGGGAGCAGCGGGGTTGTGGGGAGGGTGATGCTCCTCGCCTTGGGATGCAGAACGTGCGTCCTCCTCGTGCTGCTGCACCGGTCCTGTGCGGGTGTTTTGGGCTGTGGTTCGGTCCCTGCTTGCATTTAGCGACGGGATTGGGAGCGGAGCTGCGTTCTCCATCCCGAGAAGGGCTGGGGAACCTGAGCCCTGCTCTGCTGACAGCACAGGGGAGCCCCGGGGTGCAGCTCCGAGTGGGGTAAAAGGGTGGTGGGGGTGGAGGAAAAAGCAAAAAGGGATGAGAAAGGGCCGCGGTGCCACAGCCGCAGCTCCTGGCCGGGCAGAGCTCAGCGGGAGCCAGATGGAAGCACATCTTGCTGCACAGAAAACGGCCGTGGAGATTAACTCTGCTGGGAAAACAAGCTCAGCGGGCACTGCGGAGCGGAGGATGCACGCACCGGGGTGTGTGTGTGTGTGTGTGTGTGTGTGTGTGTGTGTGTGTGTGTGCGTGTGTGTGTGCGTGTGCCACGTATGTGCAGATGTGAGCGTTTTTGTGCTCGCTTCTGCGTGCACAGCCGAGCTGGAAAGCTTTGGAAATGTGTCCTCGTCCTTTAATTGTGCTGCTTTGATAACAGGGATAATTGGCTAGCAATCGATACTGTTTTGCTCGTGGTCCTCCTGCCCCTTCTCTCGCTGCCCTCCCCTCTCTGCACGCCTCGCTCCCCCGGGCGGAGTGACATTTATGGCATTAGATAACCCAGAGCTCGGCCTTGGAGGGGGCTGACTGCAGCCCCACAGCGGGCAGGGGGGGGCTCCAGGTTGGGGGGATGCTCCAGCAGTGACCACAGTGGGTGTGGGGACGGGGGAGAGTGGGACTGGGAGGGGACAGAGAGAGCCAGGCTGGGCCAGCACCCTTGGGAACTGTCTCACGGCTCTGTTCCAGGTGCCATTACGGACCCCTTTGAGACCCCCAGCTCGCACCCCAGGCTGGAAGCGGGGTGCCGGGGGAGAGCAGGAGGGGATGGAGATGGAGGGGGTGAGCGGGAGCCTGGTGCCACCTGGTGGCTTTCCTCGCTGTGCTCGTGGCCACCGCCGGTCCCCTGTCCCGGCTCCCCTAGCTTGGTTGGGCTCAGGTCGCTCCCCTGGGTGCTCCAAATCCGAGCCTGTCCCAGCAGGAGGATGTCTGGTGCTGCTCGCCCCGGCGTCTTCCAGAAGGGATGGGGGCTCCTGCAGGGATCCAGAGCAAAGCCTTGCTTTCGAGTGGGTGTCTGTGGCTGCTGGATTCACATCCACGCTGCACTGGAGGGACCCAAAGACACCGGGATGAAACTGGAGTGCTTGCACATGAGACAGGGAATGACTCGTTCACTCCTTCAGCCCGGACCATGCCAGCAAACAAATCAAAAGGCCACAGGATGCCTTTGTAGGCACGGAAACAGCCCTGTAAGGTGCCCCTGAGAGCTCAGAGCACTGTGAGCATCCCCAGGGCAAAGCTTTGGTGAAACGAAGAGATGCAGTAACCCTGAACCAGCACTCTGATTAGTGCTCACCCAGAGCTGTTTTGGCACCTACTGGGACGGGGAGAAGGTGGGAAGATGAACATCCCTCTGAGCTTAGTGGTGGCTTCTCAAGGGTTTTGCTCCCTGCTGTTTGCCTGTACCCCTGGCTGGGGATTTATCCAGGTCCAGGCACCCACAGGACGCACCCACAAAGTCAGGAACAGGAGAGCACGGCCAAGAAGGAGCTGCACCCTGAGCACAGCCTCACAGACAGATAAACCTCACAAAGCCGTGTTGTGTCAATACACAAACGTGGTTTGGAAAGAGGTTCAGAACAGAGCAACAGGATCTGCAGTCTGCAGCTGGACACGGCCAGGGCTCTGCGTAGTTCATTAAGGAGCAGTGTGACCGTCATCATCCAGTGCTGCAGAGCTCACCTGCTCCAATGTTCTTTCTTCCCATGAGGAAGCAGAACAAGAGCTGGGAGCTGGTGCACAACAAATTCAGAGGGGTTGTTGGCAGCTGGGGTTTCAGGTTCCTTGGCCTATGCCCCGTTGTGTGATGGAAGCACTGCTCTGCAGCACGTGCTGGTCGTCAGAGCACCCCGACATCCCTGTCTGTCCATGGACTCCTCGGCCTGATTGGGAACCAATAAACTCGGAAATAACCCTGCATCACCGCACAGACACACAGGGGTACCCCCTCCCCGGCTCTCCCCTTACAGCTTGGGCACTGTGTCCCGGCACTATACCTGAGACAAGGGCACAGCATCACCAGCCCTCTCCTCCAGCTGCTCTAGACAGGCTGAACCCCACTCCCCTCCCCTATATCAGGGGCCCAGCTCCTATTGCTGCGGGGGGAGGTCTGTGGGGCTGAGGACCATCTATGTCCCAGCTCCCATAGCTTAGGGGGCAGGCACACGGCTGGACTCAAGCCGCAGGAGATGGGGGTCCCGAACCCCATCGCAGGGCACTCCGATCCTCTCCGTACTGTGTCACATCCCCTCTCTCCAGGGCGTGGGCAGCCATCCTTATAGGGGAACACCTACAGCTGCGGGGTGTCCCCACAGCGGACAGCCCTATAGCCCCTATAGCTACCCCTCCCACTCCACAGGGCTCACCCCACACCGTCCCCCTCCATCCAGGGGTCCCCGGCCCTCCCCTCCCGCCCCGTCCCGCCCGGGCGGGCCCTCCCCGGGGGAGGGCGCTCGGGGGCCGCGGTCCCGCCGCCGCGCTCCGCCATGTTTCACGTCCGTCCGCTCTGTCCGCCGCCCTCCTGAGCTTCCCGGCGGCCGCCCCCGGCCCGGCCCGGCTCGGCCCGGCCCGGCCCGGCGGCCGCCCGCCTGCTCCGGTGAGTGCGGCCTGCTCCGCCCCGACGCGCGGCCTTCCGTGTAGGCCTCAAAGCCTCGGCCTCGATTTTTACGGCACGCCGGGAGCGGGCGCCCCACCGCGGCGTGGGAGGGGGGGGGGGGGAGGGGGTGGAGCGGGACGGCCGTGCGCCGCGCTCAGCCCCGGGGCTGCGGTTCTCCCACCGGCCCCACGCGGCTGGCGGCCCCATAGCGTGCATGGGGGCTCCGTGCGCTGTGGCTTTGTTCTGGGTTCGGGGTGCCGTGGCCGTGATGTGGGTTTGGGGGTTTCTCTTTCAGGTGGGGTCTCGGCCCAGCGTCGGCTCGCCAACCCACGGGCACTTGGGACGGGGAGAGGCCGAGCGGTGGGGCCGCTTCCTTGGGCTGCCCTGAACGCGCACGGCTCGCGGAGCGGAGCGGCGGACGGAAGGCCCCGTTGGTGGTGAGTGGAAGTAGCGTGGCCATGGAGCGGTGTTAGTGGGGATAGTGAGCTCCCCTGCCTGGTGCTGCCTGCAGGCTGAGTGACGGAGCAGCCAGAGGGGAAGAAAGAGGTCAGGTCTCTCCTCGGGTTCGGTATTTCCTTGGGGGTGGCAGCCGGCCGTGAGCCGGCACTGTGCCCTCGCAGCCCTGAACAGGACCGGGTCCTTGGCTGCATCCAGAGCAGCGGGTGAGGGTGGGGATCTGCTCCTCTGCTCTGTCCTGAGACCTCACTGCGTCCCGATGGGGAGTGCTCAGCACGGGAGAGACATGGAGCTGTAGGAATGTGTCCAGGGGAAGGACCACAGAAAGGGATGGAGCAGCTGAGAGCTGGGGCTGTGCAGTCTGAGGGAGAGCAGGCTCCGGGAAGAGCTGAGGGTGGCCTCTCAGTACCTAAAGGGGCTGTAAGAGGTGAGGGGATGGAGTCCTTAGCAGGGTCTGTGTGACAGGACAAGAGGAAATGGCTTCAGACTAAAAGAGAGGAGTCTTACGCTTGGTATAAGGAAGTTCTTTACTATATGGGCGGTGAGGCACTGGCGCAGGCTGCCCAGCAGGGTGGTGGATGTCCCATCCTTCAGATACCTGCGGTCACGCTCTGAGCATTCGATGGAGCTGTGGGTGTCCCTACTCAGTGCAGGGAGTAGGACCACCTTCAGAGGTCCCTCCCGGCTCAAACTGTTCTATGGTTTGGCAGCCAGGCTCTGTGCTGCATGGTGCCCGTGCCCGGACTGCCAGCTGAACTCATCCGGTGTTGTAGCAGTCCTCCATTTCTGTCTGTAATGTCATTCAAAATGAGAAACGATTTCAAAAAGTCCTTCTGTGGGTGGCTGCTGGGTTGCGGGGATGGGGGTTCTGCTCTGTACAGCCAGGCTGGGGGAGCTGGGCATGGTTCAGGAAAGGTCAGTTCAGTGGAGGAGCTCCAGCTCCAGTGTGAGCTCTGTGAGGGAAACCCCAAGTGCAGAGCTCTGGTTCCTGTCACCCAGCTGAGGACGAGGAGGAACAGCCCGGAGCCGATTCCCTTCCTTCCCTCAGGAGCACTCCTTGGGGGGGTTATTCTCACCTTCCCATCACCTCATTCCTTTGGCAAGTTTTCCAG
This sequence comes from Oreortyx pictus, assembly GCA_036925125.1. Taxonomy (NCBI): domain Eukaryota; kingdom Metazoa; phylum Chordata; class Aves; order Galliformes; family Odontophoridae; genus Oreortyx; species Oreortyx pictus. The sequence goes on from JAUPFR010000027.1 coordinate 3,288,513, forward strand.
GAGCGTGAAAGAGAGCAGAGTCAGCTGTGAAGCGGTGGCTGCTTTGTGTCTGCTGTGATGGGAGGAGGAGGAATGCTGCTTGCAGCAACACCCTGTGTTTGCTTCCGAGCCAGAGCCACCTGTGAACGTCCCTTTGTGTCCCCCTCACACACAGAGACCGGGAGCTGGCTCGCTCCACTTCCTGAGGAAATGTGGGTGAAGGCAGAAGGGGAAATCCTCACTGCAGAGCTCTCGTTGTGCAGCTGGAAGGGCTCATCCTGCTGCTGGGGCTGGGAGCTCTGCTCCTGCTGCCTGCTGTCGCCCTGCAGCGTTGGTATGCTCGTTGGTGCTGCCCTGGAAGCAGGGTCTTGTCTGCAGAGCACCGTTCCAGCTAGGGGTGATGTTTTTATCTCATTGTTTTATTTGAGTGGCTGTTTTATTTTTTGTTGCAAGTTGGGCCACGTGAATTTGACAACCCACGAGGGTCAGCTCCTGGGTTTGCTGTGTGCAGCACAGAGAGTGAGGTGCATTTTGTGGGGAAGGTATTGCAGGGGTCCCCTCACAGCTGGAAAGAAGCCTCATTCTGACCTCCAGCCTAAATGGTTGCCCTCATCCACCAGCAACTTAAATGTGTCAGAACTGAGAGTTCCCTTGCATCACTAAAACTTGAAGCTGTCTCGTAATGAAAACAGCACCGCCGGGTGCAGGAGGTAACTAATTAACCTGAATGCTGGCTGTTTGACCTGCATTCGTTGCTTCAGTGTTTGCAGGAGTCCTTAGTCACACTGCGATGGCACTTCTTGTTGCACTTAGAGCGGGTGGTTCAGCCCTTAACGTGAGTCTGTCCTCCAGTGAGCGCAGGGAGCCCTGCGGTGTCAGCTCCTGTGGCTTTCCAGGCTTGCTGGCAGCCAGGTTGTCCATCGCACTGCTGCTTACGAGCTGTGTGTGCCTTATCTCAGGGCACTCAGTGGTGTGCACAAAGAATCCAGGCTCTGGGGATCCTTTGTGCTCAGTACGCAGCGATGGAGTTCTCAGACTGTAACAGCTGTCTCGTTTTTATTCCCTTTTGCAGCTTGGCACCTTTGGAGGAGGAAGGATGGCTCAGGAGACGAATCAAACCCAGGTGCCTCTGCTGTGTACCACTGGCTGCGGGTTCTATGGCAGCCCCCGCACCAACGGGATGTGCTCCGTGTGCTATAAGGAATTCCTACAGAGGCAACAGAGCAGTGACCGGATAAGCCCTCCAGGTAGAGGAGTTTTGTCCAAGAAATCTGTGTTAGATGAGTGCCTCTGTCTGGGTGAGAGCGCAGTGCTGGTCACCATCAGATTGAATCCCTCCTGGAAATCTTTGTTCCCTGTAAGTTTTCCTCCTAGCAGCAGCTGTTTGTGAAGCACCTTCCAGTACTGTAAACCATCGCTTGCTCTAACAGGGGTGCAAACTTCTGGCTGTAGCCTGCTCACGGAGCTGTGTGGCTGCTAGAAATCGTGTCACATCCCTCCAAATAAACCTTTCCTGGGGGGAAGATTTTGGCCTCGAGTTTGCATGGTTTTCTCTGTGGGTTTGACGTGCGAAAGCAATGGAATAAAGTTTGTTCCATAGTGAACGCAGCCGACCTGTCACAGAGTGGGGAGCACGCAGGAGGGATGCTCATCCCATCCTAACATCTCTTAAGGCTTCACCGAGGTTGTGCTCTTGTCTCTCAGCAGCCAGCAGTCCCAGCAGCAGCCCCGTGGCATCAGAATCGATTGCAGGGCAGCGAGCAGAGGAGGACTCCGCAGCCGAGGATGCAAAAGCCAGGTGAGGGCATGGCCTGGGGGTGTACCTGCAGCTGTGTGGGCTTTCATCCTTTGCGTGGCCATGGGGATCTGTAAAACAGGCTGGGTCAGGCCAGGATTTCTGTCCTCCTGGTTTAACTGGAAGATTGAGATGTCCCCGGTGATAATGACTGAATGAGGGGCGAGTGCCAGAGGTTGGTAGTGAGCTACACCCTGTAGGAAACTGGTTCTCTTACAGCTGGTGCACCTGCTCTGTCCGTAGCTTCGTTCAGTTGCTCTGTTTTGGCTCAGTTGTGAGCGAAAGCATCTGGTGATGATCCAGCCTGGAAGCTGCAAGAGCTGAAGTGGGGATCTCAGCCATGGTTGACGGAGAGGAGTGCGCTACTTATCTCTCCCATCACTTTGCAGTCATGACTCATAACTGTTTCCCTGGCCCTGGACTTGTTTGGATGGGCTGTTGGCTTTGGGATGTAATTGGGTAGAAAAGGAAACTGAGGTCATCACACATCCATTCCGTTGGTGTCTGTAGAGATCTTTGATCCCAGCTCCCAAGGGGCGCAGGCCTGCTCTCCTCCTGAGCTCCATCTAATGGAGCTAACAGTGAGCTGAAGACCTCTCCCATGTAACCGTTCCCCAAAGGACAATCCTTATGTTTGCTCTCTGCTTTGTTTATCCCCTGCTCCTAGTGCTCAGTCTCCTGTGACCCACCAGATGACAGCCATGAGCATATCCAGAGAGGAGAGCAGCAGTGAGACAGAAGGGCTCGCCAAGACAGAAGAGGCCACCTCAGCATCTTCCCCATCAGGTAGGCTGGTTGGTTTGGCTTCTGCACGAGGCTGGATGACACCCACCTAACATAACAAGTCGGTTTGAGCAGCAGGTACAATAGTGAGAGAGACTTGAAACAGCCTGCCCCTCTTTTCTCTTAGTGGGATTACAGGAGGTTCAGGGCTGGACCGTCTCCTCAGCCAGGTTTCAGCACCCTGCAGGTGTGTATCTCCCAGCAGCTGCAGCTCCTCCCTCGTGCTGGCTCCAGCCTGCTCAGATGCTGTAGGAAATCAGTGACCTTCAGCAGCCTGGCTTTCAGAGCTCAGTTTTCCTCTCGGTAGATTAGAGGCAGTGATGAGTATCTGTGCAGAGCGTTCTGAGACCTACATGCGAGGAACACTTACATAAGAGCCAACAAAAAACAATTACTGCTACTTGCAAGGAGTTAATTTTATGTATTTATGTTTTAAGCAGATTAACTCCAGGCTCAGATGTACACATTAACTATCCCTAAGCATTTTAACCTGTGCTGGGTGCTGGATAATTCTACTTGGTGCTGATTTTCCTCTGTGGGAGAGAGCTGTACCCTGTGGATGCGTGAGCTGAACTTCAGAGTCTTGTTGGTGTTTCTGAGCTTGGGGAACTGACACGGGGGAAAAGCGTGAGCTGTGGGTCTCTGTGGATGAGGACAAGTGTTGGTTTGGGGGCTGTGAGCCTGGGTTAGGGCAGCTTGTGTTGTCTGGCACAGACCCGCAGTCAGACAGCTGCAGGAACGCAGCAGTGTGCCTGCATGCTTCATGGAGAACTCTGCTGTGTGGTTCAGGTACCCCCCTCGAAACATCGCAGAGCGCAGCCGAGGATAAAACATCTCCGGAGAAACCGAAACAGAAGAAGAATCGCTGCTTCACGTGCCGGAAGAAGATAGGGCTGACTGGTGAGACCCTGCCTGGAGACTCACGGCCTCGTGCTGCCCTGCTGCCCGAGCTCAGAGGGACGGGGTGGCTCAGGGCCTGGGGGTACCCCTCTGAGAAGCACTTCATGTCGCAAGGAGTGCTGTAGGGTGGGTGGGAAGGGAGTGACTGCGACCAGGGCTGTCCCAAGTGGTAGCACGGGGAATCTGAGGCTCTGCGTGCCAGCCCTTGAAGTCAGGGGTGCAGAACTCAGGTGGTGCTCCTTGTTGAGCCTGTACGGCTCAAAAGCGAGAGGTGCTGTGCTGGGAGCAGAGATCGGTGGGAGAACTTGCTCTGGAAAAGAAATTCATGAAGCAGGTATCATGGCCGGCGTTAGTCAATCTGAAAACCATTGTTCCTCTAAAATAACTCTTGGCATTTAGTTGTCCCTGGCTCTGCGCAGGTCACGCTGTCCTAGCAGCACTGTCTCCTCTCAGAGAGCTGCATGTGCACCTCTGCCTCCATGGAGGTTTGCTCAGCACTCTGCTGCCTGAGCTTGCCTGGAGATTTCAGGGTGCTACCATGGGATAAGTGCAGGTTTATAAGGCTGGGATTGTGGGTGAGGAAGGGAGCTCTGTGCTCAGCCTTCAGATCTGCAGGGAGGATGATTTTCCTCTTGCAGAAAATTCCTTTGAATTCAGGGCATTTAGGATAAAAGGGGTTTTCTCAAAGAGGTGTGAAGTGAAACCTGGCAGCCTGCAGTTCCTACAGGGAGGAGCATGGTTCGCTGTCACTGCCGTGGGGAGCTGAGCTGCTGTCCTGCACCACATCCCTGCCCTTCTCTGTGCCTCAGTTTCCCAGAGTGCTGCACTGACGGAAGCATTTCTCATCAGCACCATCTCTTTTAAGCAGAGCCACTGAATTATGAACTTTTTAAGACCTAAATAACTTGAAAGCGATGCTGATGAGGTGAAGGAAGGTTTTGTTTGCTGGCTTGCTGCCGGTCAGCCCGGGTTCTGCTGCTGTGCTGCCCCAGCTCGGGCTGCAGCCCAGGTTAGGGATCTGGGCACAGCCCTCCTCGCTGCTTTGAGCTCTTCCTGCGTTAAGTGGCTTTAGAGGTGCAGTGGGAGAGGGCTCTGCCTCCGTCCCCCTCCTTGGTGGGGACTACACTGTGTGTCTGTCTCTGCTCTTCTTCCCTTTAGGCTTCGACTGCCGCTGTGGGAACCTGTTCTGTGCCATTCACCGATACTCAGACATGCACGCCTGCCCCTACGACTACAAGGCAGAAGCTGCTGAGAAGATCCGGAAGGAGAACCCCGTCGTTATAGCTGAGAAGATCCAGAAGCTGTGAATGGGGCTGAGCAGCTCGAACTCCAGCCTGGTAGCCTGGTGCTCCTCCCTGTCCTCCCAGCCTTCCCCCTCCTCCCAGCCCCGTCAGTGGATATGGGGATCCAGCAGCACACGCAAACCAGCACCCGGACCGGGATACTCCTCGCACCTCCCTGGCAGAAGCATGGTGTTCCTCCTCTCCCTACAGTCCTTCAGGGCATCCATTTCTGTCCAGCTTTCACGAGGACACGGGCCCGACACTGCCTCACCCGCTGCAGCACTGAGACCGCGGCACTTCTCCTCCCCAGGCAGCCCCCCCCCCCCCCGTTCCTCCCGCAGCTCCACATCCTGCAGACTGCCTGGGACTCGTGGCTGGAGCCCCCGAGCTGCCTCCAGACCCCCCTCCCTCCACCCCATCCCCTCCTCCCGACGGCTGTGGAGTGGGGAGCAGCGATCCCACCCCCGCGCCCCGAGAGGCGTTCGGTCTCAGATGCAGAAAAGAGGATTCTGTAGTTTTAACGCTCCCAACCCCACGCCCCTTTTTCCCTTTGAGAAGCTGTCGTTGAAGCAACTGCATCGTTGAGCTGCAGAGTATGGCACAGTAAAGTTATTTTGTGGCTTGCCGTGACACGGACACGCTCCGGCCACAGCTCAGGACCTGGGAGCTCTGGGGTGGGGTGGAAGGTCACAGGGAGAGTCCTGGGATGGCCAGGAGTGCACACGGAGGCTCTGAGCCCGGGAACGGGGGCACCGGGGGGGCACATGAAGCAAACGTTGGGGGGCCCTGGGGATGGGGGAGGACAGAAGAAGTGGGGCTGTGCTCCCGGGGTCGAGCAGCACTGAAGTCCCGGAGTATCGCAGGGGGAAGCAGTACACCGGGGGGGTTCTGGGTGGGCACAGGGGCCCACAGTCCAGGATGGTGCAGGGTTTGGGGGTGCAGGGTTTGGGGGTGCGGGGTTTGGGGTGCGGGGTTTGGGGTGCAGGGGTTGGGGGTGCAGGGGTTGGGGTGCAGGGTTTGGGGGTGCAGGGTTTGGGGGTGCAGGGGTTGGGGTGCAGGGGTTGGGGGTGCAGGGGTTGGGGGTGCAGGGATTGGGGGTGCAGGGGTTGGGGGTGCAGGGGTTGGGGGTGCAGGGGTTGGGGGTGCAGGGATTGGGGTGCAGGGGTTGGGGTGTAGGGTTTGGGGGTGCAGGGATTGGGGTGCAGGGGTTGGGGTGCAGGGGTTGGGGGGTGCTGCAGCACGCCTTGCAGCCCGGCTCCGTGCACCTGCAGAAGCCGCGGGGATGTAACCGTGCGGCTGTGGGAAGGTGGCAGTCCCGCCGCGTGGGGACGCTGCGCGCGGCGCGGCGCCGTTCAATGCAGTTCAATGCGGCGCGGTTGCAGCGCAGCGGCGTCGTCATAGCAACGGAGGGGGGGGGGGTGGGCGGGGCGTGGGCGTCACTTCCGGGCGCGGCGGCGGTGGGCGGGGCCTGCGGGGGCCGCCATGCAGCGCCAGCGCCGCCCCCGCCCCGGCGGACCGCAGCGGCCCGGCGTCCCGTAGCAGCTCCGAGCGGGCGGGGGGGGGGGGGAGGGGGGCGGCCCGGGTCGGGCCGAGGAAGAGCCCCCGGCATGTGCAGGTATGGGGTGCGGGGTGGGGGGGATGTGTGGACCGAGGGAGCTGTGGGGGTATGGGGCTGAGGGGAGGGGGGAGCTCTGAGTGGGGCTGTGGGGGTGGGGGGGGGTCTCTGCGCTCTGTAGGGCTCGGTGCCCCCCTCCCCCAATCCTCGTGGGGTTTACACGGGGGCTGCAGAAGGGCGACAGAGCGCGTGGCGTGGGGACAGCTCCTGCTGGGATGTTGGGGGGGGGGAATCCACCCGCTGAGCACTGCGCGTGGCAGGGATGTACCCCCCCCCCCCCCCCCAACCCCCACCCCTACCCCCCGTGTCCGTGCGCTGACACGGGCGTGTGCGTGACAGCCGGCGTGTGCAAGCACGGGCGTGCGCACCTCCTGCCTCTGCCTGCGTGGCCGCACGCCCGGCCCCGATGCACACCGGCCACGCAGGTGTGCCACCACCCCCAGCGCCGTGGGCCTGGGGAGGGGGTTGCGGGGGGTTGGGGGGGGGGGGGGTGCATCACCGCGCGTGCCCACCCCCTCCAGGCTGAGCCTCCCCCTCCTCCCATCCCTCCTCTTCGCGGCCCTTCGGAGGCGGATGGAGCGCGTTGCGCGGGGTGTGGGCTGCTCTGACATTCCTCAGCCCGGAGCCTGTGCCCAAACTTGCAGAAAATAGGCGCTTTTTTTTTTTCCTTCTTATTTCGGGAGCTCCGTTCTCCAGCATCCGGGGAGGGGGAAGGGAAAAGGGGGGGGGTAGGGAGGGGATAGGGGATGTCCACCGTAGCACTGCACGTGTGGCATTCGTGCCGTCCGCCGCGGGGAAGGGCGTGGGGGGGGGAGATGGGTTTGATGCGTGGGGTGTCGGAAGCGTGGGATGGATGTTGGCTCGTGGCTCGCGTGCACGCTGAGCCCTCACTGCCGTCCGACCGCTGCAGGCTGCCGGCGGGTACAAGGATGGCGACCGCCCCGACCCGCGAGGGACTGCGGGCTGCCCCGCACCGCCGGCGGCCGTGACAGCGCCGGGGCCTCTCGGTGCCGCTTCGGATCCTCCCTCGCTCCCAGCGCCTGGAAGCTGCCGTCATGAACGGGCTGTCTGTCAGCCAGCTCTGCTGCCTCTTCTGCTGCCCGCCCTGCCCCAGCCGCATCGCCGCCAAGCTGGCGTTCCTCCCCCCGGAGCCCACCTACGCCGTGGTCCCCGAGCCGGAGCCCATCGGCAGCACCAGCACCGGGTCCCTCCGAGGAGGTGCTGCGGGGCGGTGGAAGCTGCACTTGAAGGACAGGGCGGATTTCCAGTACTCGCAGCGGGAGCTGGACAACATCGAGGTGTTCGTCACCAAGAGCAGCCGAGGGAACCGCATCGGCTGCATGTACGTCCGCTGCGTGCCGGGAGCCAGGTGAGTGGTGGGGCTGGGGCTCCTGCTGCTGCCTGCCTGCCCCAGCCCGGCGCCGTGCGGTGCCGCGGGGTTCAGAGGCGTCGTGCAGTGCGGTGGAGCTCGGCTCGGAACCTGTTTGGCTTGTGGCTGGAACTGGGAACGGGACTGAACAGGTTGAGGGAGGGAGTCGGGGCGCAGCCGCGGGCTACGGGGACCTCGGTGTCCCCTCCTGGCTGCGGCTGTCCTCGAGGTGCCCCTCTGATGTCGTTGGGATTGGGAAGCAGAAGGGGTTTGGGTACAGCTTAACGCAGGGCGCCCCGTAGGGCTGTAAGGGAGAGCTCGATTCCCAATCCTTCTGTTGGGGAGGAAGGATGCGGAGCCTGAGGCGCTGCCTCCTGCTGGGGGGACATGCAGGGTGGGGGCTGCAGACCCCCTGGTTGGGTGGATGCTGGGGGGAGCACGGCAGGTCTGGCAGCGTGCGTGGGGAGCTGTGTGAGCACAGGCTGGCCTCACTGTCACCACTGCTTCCAGAAGACCCAGACGTGGCAGAGCAGAGCTGGGTTTGGGCTCTGCATACCCGGCCTGGCCCCACGCGGCACAGAGCGGTGCAGCTGCGGGTATTCCTGGTTCATCCCCAGGCCGCCTGGCAGGGCTGTCTGCTCCCATCCCATCCTGCTGCGTGCCTCCAGAGAGAGGAAACGAGCCCGGGATTGCTCTGTGTGCACATCCGCTCGCCGTGTCCTGCAGCCCAGGCCTGCTGCTGGCTGCTCCCCGTCCCATCTCCGTCCCACTGCCGCCTTCCTGCCGCGCTGCTCCGGCCCCTGGCAGAGGGGTGGAGTCCCCCCTTCTCTGTGCTGCGTGTCCCCTGAGCACCTCTGCCATCAGAGCTGTCCCGGCGCTGTCGGGGCTCGGTGAGGAGTGTGCCCCGCTGCGTCCCCCGGCACGGCGTCCGTCTGTTGGTGCGGATTTTGACACTGAACGTTGGTTTTTGGTTTTTTTTTTTTTCCCCTTACGGTGGGAATTTCTTGTGCCTTGTCACTCCCACAATTCACTGCTCTCCCAAGGTCTGGTGTCTTGCCAGACTCGGGAGAGGAAAAAGAAAAATAGTGATCTGCTGTCAGATATTACTTAAAATCCCCATTGGGCCAACGGCCCCAGAATGCAGAGCTTTTTCCTTTTTTAACCAAAAATCGACTCAGAAACTTCAGCGCAGGCATCATGCTGCTTCGTGCGGGTAGCTCAGCGCGGTGAGGAAGGTCGGTGTGTGTGCGGGTCGGGACGGTCTCGAAGGGCACCCCCGCGTCCCTCCACGCGCTGGGATTTCAGCCCCCACAACGGGTGCCACCTCGTGCCGCAGGTACACGGTGCTCTTCTCGCACGGCAACGCGGTGGACCTGGGGCAGATGAGCAGCTTCTACATCGGGCTGGGCACGCGCATCAACTGCAACATCTTCTCCTACGACTACTCGGGCTACGGCGCGAGCACGGGCAAACCCTCGGAGAGGAACCTCTACTCCGACATCGACGCGGCGTGGCAGGCGCTGCGGACGCGGTGAGCCGTCGGGGCGGAGTGCTGCGCTGCTGCTCGTGGGCTGGCTCTGCTCCGTCCTCCATTGCAGTGCTCGTGGGCGGTGGGACATGGCTGTCTGTCACCGTTGCTATGCGGAGGTGTTCCCGGTGTGGGTGCGTGGGCTCTGTGTGAGGATGGGGGGCTGTGCACGCTCGGCTGCGGGAGGAAAGCGTCGGGACGGCGCTCTGGAAAACAGGAAATGTCCCAGAGAGGGCCTGCGCTGCTTGCAACGGGAACGGGGGGGTGGAACTGTGGGGGGAGAGGACGTGGGTGCTGTGGGGTACGACAGCTCCTCCAGCAGCTCAGCCCGGGCTGCTCCCAGAGGCCACGATGGGGACGGGCCCCTCCGTCTCCTAGATGTGTATTCCCCGAGGTCAGCACTGCAACTCTTAATTAGCGCTAATTGCTACAGTGTTAGCAGGCAGCTGGGGAGGCAGGGCAGCTGCTTCTTGCCCGCTCTGGATGAGCTGAGGGAAGGCAGAAGGGACAGAGCCCCATTTCCACCCCGCAGCGTGCTGTGACCAGGGCAGGGCGACGCCTGGGCTGCAGCCCCTGGTGCTGGGAATGTTCCTGATGCTTGGGCCCTGCCCTCTCCTCCCCTAGGTATGGGATCAGCCCAGAGAACATCATTTTGTACGGACAGAGCATCGGCACGGTGCCCACTGTTGACCTGGCGTCCCGCTACGAGTGCGCTGCCATCGTGCTCCACTCCCCGCTCACCTCTGGCATGAGAGTCGCCTTCCCCGAGACCAAGAAGACCTACTGGTTCGATGCCTTCCCCAAGTAAGAGCCTGAGGAGATGGGGCTGGGGACAGTCCTGGGTGCCAGCCCAGGTTGTGCAGAGGGGTTACGGGGAAAATCAGGAACCTGTGATCACCTTAAGCTGCCCATCAGGACCTTCCTGCCGTACACACAGTCCCCACAGTGGGACCTGGAGCCCCTCCCACCTGTGCTGTGCCAGCGTCCCTTCCCATCTGCCGTCTCCCTGGGTGTCAGCCGGTGGTCCCTGGGAGGTCTCTGCCTGTTTGGGGCTTTTCCCACCCCCGAGGAGAACAGAGGTGGTGCCTACGTGCTGGGGTGCAGCGAGCTCTCGCTCTGCCTCTCCCTCTCAGCCAACCCAGCGGGGCCTCGGGGATGGTCCCTGAGCTGCACAGTGTGGCTGGGAGCCACCAGCCCACGCACTGTGTCCCGATGGCCTCGTTTGGCCTTTGTGTCCCCAGGCCCTGGGGATGGGGATGAGAGGGGCCGTGCTTGCCAGGCACGGTTGATCCTAACGTAGGATCGCTGTCCAGGGGCGGTTTCCCTCGGCCCTGCCTGGGTCCCGTGGGGCCGTTGTCACTGCTCTGTGGCCCTGGCAGGAGCTCCCCATCCCTGTGCTCTGCTGCGATCAAAGAGCACTTCCTGCCGCCTTTCCCCAGAGGGCTGTGCTCTGCGGGGCAGGCGGGGTAGGGCTGCCTCAGTCCCTGCACTTACCCCGCTCTGTCATCTCTCCCCTTCCACCTCCTTGGCAGCATTGAGAAGATCTCCAAAATCACCTCTCCTGTCCTCATCATCCACGGCACTGAGGATGAAGTCATCGACTTCTCGCACGGCCTGGCGCTCTTCGAACGCTGTCCCAAAGCCGTGGAGCCGCTGTGGGTGGATGGGGCCGGGCACAATGACATTGAACTCTACAGCCAGTACCTCGAGCGCCTTCGGAAATTCATCTCCCAGGAGCTGGCCAGCCAACGCAACTAGCTGCAGGGCGGAGGATGGAGAGGGGTTGGGGGGGTGGTAGCGCGTTGCTCCAGTTCTCCCAGTGCTCCCAGTCCCTGCTGCTGGAGGCACGGTGGGTTTGTGCAGCCGCAGCCTCGGGAACCTCGAGCGGACAGTGCGTTTCCTGCGGGATGCAGCACAGCTCACCCAGTGCTGTGGGCAGGAGAGGGCAGCTCGCTCCTTCCCCCCCGCCCCCAGGCAGGGCAGAGCCCCTCCTGATGGTGAATCTTCAGCTTTGGACACGTCCTCGTCCCCCTCTCCTTGAAACAACAAACTGTTGAATTCCTCCCGGCTGCTCTGCTGCTCCCTCTATAGCAATAAGGCGAGTAGGGCCGGGGGCAGCCGTGGGATGAGCCTGTCCCTGGCGTCCCTGCGTGACAGAGGAGCACTGCTGGGACGTGCTGGTGTTGTGGCAGATGCCTGGTGCTGGTTCCTGTCTGGGGCAGAGCTGTGTACCCGAGGGGAGGTCGGGGATGTGTGGAGGAGGTGCCCCCCTGCCCCACACCACTCCGCTCGGCCCTTCTCGGAGCACTCCCCATGTTCAGGTCTCCCTGTGACACTCCTTCCCCGTCCCTCGCTCTCCATCCCCTCAGAGAGTGGGGCGAGGAAATCGGGCACCAAATAAAGAGCTGAGGTTTAGCATTTTACCCGCGTGCGCCCTTCTGCTGGGGGCTGGGGGAGGCTGCTCCCCTGGCTGAGCTGTGTGCCTCCTGGGCCCTGAATGCAGCCCCAGCTCCAGTCCTGCGGCCCCAGGAGCTGGGGAAGGAGCGTGTCGGCCCCAGCACGGCCCTGAAATCATCTCCCACCGTCCTGTAGACGTCCCAGCCCCCCCTCAGCCACCTCCCTGCTGTGTCTGCATCGCCCTCCCGTCCCCTCCTCCCAGCTGTGGGGCTGCAGGCTCATGTGAGGAGCGATAATCTCCTTAAGCTGCTCTCGGTGGGGCCTCACGCTCAGAGCACTGCCGCGTGCCTTCTGTTTAGGGCTGAGGTGGGGCCAAGGGGGGGTCCCCGCTCCCCACGAAGCCCTCTGTCCCCCCCAGGAGCTTTGTGCCACCCACAGGTGCCGGGTGGTTGTCACACACACGTGCTAGAAGCACTGCGGTCACCCAGTCCTGCTCCCCATCACCCTGACCCCGAGGAGCAGGGCCAGAGCAGTGCCCTAATCCCGACACAGAGGCGTTGTTGTGCGTACCCGGTGTATTTTTATCCTCTTAGTGCTGCCTGTGGAGCTCTGCGGGTGCTTGGGAGCGGACCATCATCACCAGCAGGACGGCCTGGGGTTGGGGGTTGGGTTCTGGGGGGGACCTCAGGGCAAACCATGGCTGCATTCGCAGTGTCTGGAGGTAAAAAAGAGCACAGAGGCAGAAAAGTTCAGCCCAGATCCAACGTGGGGGTGTGGGAGTCCCATCAGAGGGCTGTGGGTCTGGGACCACTGCTGCTCGTGGTGATGGGAGGAGGGAGGTGTGGGGATCCTGCGGTGCAGGAGCTGGACCCACCTTGTGGGCACCACGTCCCCCACAAACGGGGACAGATGGAGATGCAGCCCAGGGAACGGGGCACGGGGAGCCCAGGGGTCCTGGCCAAGAGGGGTTTAAGTCTTCAGGGCATAAAGGAACCTTTTGATGCCTGGGGTGTGTGTGCTGCAGTCATGGGACCCCGCTCACAGGCCGAGCTCAGTCATGGGATCCAGGAAACTGAATTAAAGCGTCTTAAGGAGCTTTTTTTCCAAGCTCTGCTCTGCTTGTTGTTTTTTTTGTTTTGTTTTGTTTTTTTTGTTATTTTTTTTTTCACGTGTTTGTCATATGAACAAAGATGGTATAAAAGGGCAGTGGAGAAGGAGCCCACAGTGCTCAGGTTGGGAGTGGGAAGGAGATCAGAGGAGGGAGAGTGGGGTGAGGGGCTCAGCACGGCGCCGGATAGGATGGAGGGAAGGGGAAAGGAGAGGACGAGGATGTTCCGCAGCAGTACCTGGCTCGGCCCCACCAGGTGAGTGAGGCAGCAATGGGGCTGGCAGTGATGGCTGGGGTGGGGGCAGTGCTATGAGCATCCCTGTGCTCATGGCTGCACCCAGAGAGCGGCCCTGGTGGGATGGGAGCGCAGCGTGGGGAGGGGGGTGGCCTTGGGGAGCCCTGTAGGGTTCTGGGGAGCCACAGCCACGGGACACCCACTCGTGTGCACGCAGACACGCACGCATGAGCCCACCCATGCGTGAGCAGGTGAGCTCACCTGCACACGCACGTTCCTCCACGCTGCCCTTCAGCGCCCCACTCACTCTCTCCGCTTTGCAAACCCACGCTCGCACCCAACCCCTGGAACCCAGCGCTACCACCCCCCCACGTCCCAAACCGACCCCAGTGGGGTGGCACTGAACCACCCCCCCGTGGATGCAGTGCGGTTTGGGGGATCCCCAGACCCCCGCCCCCATCCCAGCTCACTTCTCTCCTCCCTCTGCAGGATCCCACTCTGTCCCCGGAGCGGTGCAGCCCCTCGCTCCCGTGAGTTTCCCTTTGTCATCCTATGCCTGAGCGATGCCTGGAGGCTGGGACGGTGAAGGGAGGCCCACGGGCTGCCACAGCCCGGCAGCAACACGTCCGGACACAGCGCCTGGGGGGGCTGGGGGCATTCAAAGGGGTGGGGGGAAGGGGACATGTATTCCCCACACTGGATAACTCAGCCCTGTGGAGAGGTAACCGCATTTTGGAAGCTCTGAGAAATCGCCTTTTCTCCCAGCATCACTCCCTTTTCCTTTTTCCCATTCCCCTTTCACTTTCCTTTTCCTTTTTTCTTACTTTTTCCCTTTCCCTTTTCTCTTTTCCCTTTCTCCTTTCCCTCCCCTTTCCCTTTTCCCTGTCCCATTTCCTCTTCCTCTCCCTTTTCCATTTCCCTTTTCTCACTTGTTTCAATTTTCCCCTTTCCCTTTCTTCTTCCCTTTTCTCATTCCCCCTTTCTCTTTCCCTTTCCCTTTTCCCCTTTTCCTTTCCTCTTTCTCTTTTCCTTTTTCCTTTCCCTTTCCCCTTTCTCCTTTCCCCTTCCTTTTTCCTTTCCCTTTCCCCTTCCCTTTCTCCTTTCCCCTTTCCCCTTCCCTTTTCCTTTCCCTTTCCCCTTTCTCCCTTCCCCTTTCCCCTTCCCTTTCCATTTTCCCTTTCTCCTTCCCCTTTTCCCTTTTCCCTTTCTCCCTTCCCCTTTCCCCTTCCCTTTCCCCTTTCTCCCTTCCCCTTTCCCCTTCCCTTTCCATTTTCCCTTTCTCCTTCCCCTTTTCCCTTTTCCCTTTCTCCCTTCCCCTTTCCCCTTCCCTTTCCATTTTCCCTTTCTCCTTCCCCTTTTCCCTTTTCCCCTTTCTCCTTTCTGCTTTCTCCTTCCCTTTCCCTTTCCCCTTCCCCTTCCTCTTCCCCTTTTCCCACCGACTTCCCTCTCTCTCAATAACTTTACCAACTCCAGTGACACCATTCCTTCACACTGGGGCTGCACTGAGACTACAGGAAGTTTTCGGCACAGGTGCAGAGCTGACAAACCCCAAACCGTCCCTGTGCAGCACATTTTTATGGCAACACAGAACAGACAACAAACGGAGATTTGCAACAGGAGAACCCCTCAGTGACCGTCGCACTCAGGATTTCCCATCAATTTCCCCTTTGTGTGTGTGTGGCTTTACCTTATATCATTTTATATGATTATTCCCAGCTTCTGAGCTGAGCACAACGGTGGCAAAATGGCACCACTCATTGTTTCCGAGCGCGGTGTTCCCACGTGAGCCAAAGTTACACCGAATAAACGTTTATCACTGATATCAAAATGAGAATCTCGTCTTTATTTGTGGGGCGAGGAGTGGGGGTATGTGCCCCACACATGGACCAGCTGTCCCCGATTTCTGGTGGGGGCCCTTTGGAAAGAGAGGAGATGGGGATCACAGAATCGTATGGGGATGGCTGTCGTGTTCTGATTTCGGTTCTTTCTTGGGTCGTTTTCAAGGCGGCATCGCTGTGGTGGAGCTATGGGGTTCAGTCAGGGTTAGGATTTAGGATCCTGAGTTCGATTTAGGGGTCAGTGCGCGGTGTTAGGGTGACAGCAGGGATATCAGGGATCTTGTCAGGGCCAGGGTCGTTAGGTTGCGGTTAATTGTGGGGTCTCAGGGTGTTGGGATTAGGGGCGTTGGGGTTACGGTTTAGGATGAGGAGTTGGGGGGGGTGTTTTTTGATAGGGTCGGGGGGTAGGGTTATTGGGGGGGTTGTTGGGATCAGGGTTAGCATTAAGGTTAGGATTAGAGTTATTAGGTTTTTGGTTATGGTCGGGGTTAGGGTTAATGCTAGGGTCGGGGGTTAGGGTTGGGGAAGCTTTAGGGTTATCGGTGCTTTGGTCAGGGTGGGCTTAGGGTTAATCAGGGTTAAGCTGTTGGGGTCTGGGGTAGGGTTAGGATTACGGTTACGTGACATTTTGTTAGGATCCGGGTTAGGGTTACTGTCTTAGGGTCAGGGCTGGGTTAGGATTAGCGTTTTGCCTTCGGGCAGGGGTTGCAGTTTAGGATTATGGCTACGTTCAGAGCTTAGCTATCCTCGTGTCCCCTGAGCTCGTGCCGCACTCACCGCCAAGCCCCCCCACTCGTCACACACTGCTACTTCTTAGGGATTTGATTTAGTAGCTTGAAAGGTAGGGATGGTGGTGTGAGGATGGTTGGACTAGATGATCTTGTAGGTCCTTTCCGACCTAATGAATCTATGAATCTATTCTCCACACGGACAAACACAGCGCCTCAGTGAACACCCCCACCGCCATTTTCCTCCCATTCCCGCCCTTTTTCCCCCCTCCCCGTTCCCGCCCTTTTTCCCCCCACCTCCCCTTTCAGGCATCGCCGCGGACAGCTCCGTGCGGGCAGCGGCGTCGCCCAGGGGTCCTTCGCTCCGCCGGGCCCGGCGCCTCCAAGATGGCGGCGGTGTGAGGCGGAGAGGCGCCGTCTCCGCTCCCCGCGGCCGGCGGGATGCTGCGCTCCACCGGCTACTTCCGCGGCATCGACTGCCCCTTCCTCACCGCCGCGGGGGGTCCGCCTTGCCGTCGGCCTTACTGCCATTTCCGGCACCCACCGGTCGCGGCGTCGCGGTGCGGAGCCCCCGGGGCGGGCGTCGCGCTGGGCCTCGGCGCAGGTACGGGCCGCTGTGGGCCGCGGAGCCCACCGCCCCTCTCCTCCCTTCTCCCCTTCTCCGTTCCCCGGTGTCCCAGAGCGGCCCCTGCGGGGTGTGGGGGGAAGGTTGCGGGTGGGGCCGCGCCGCCCTTGGGGGCGAGGCTGCGGGCGGTGTCGCTGCGGTGTTTTTGGTGCCGTTCGGTTTCAGGTGGGGGGTTTCTTAAACGAGGTCGGGTGAGGGGCGGCGGCTTCGTGCTGGAGAAAAGCGTTTGGGAGGAGGGAAACAGACGTGCTCGGGGTGGTGGGGTCCTGCGCCGGCTTGCGGGGGTGCCCCGCGGCTCTGGGAGCGCATCCTGATGGCCCTGCACAGGGCTTTGGGTGCCTCCCGACGCAGGGTATCCTACGGCCACACACCCCGCATCCCGAGCCCGTGCGGCGGTGAGGAGTGCCTCTGTGAAATAACTGCCGCCTGAGGACAGCCTGCCTGCCGTCACCGTGCTGCGGAGGGCAGCTCTGTTCCCGTTCCTTTTCCTGGCCCTCCAGGCACCCCAGCTCACGTGGCAGCCTCTGACCCGCTGCTGCTTGTCACAGCCCTCCTGCAGTACCTTGGGCTGCTGTGATGTCTGCCGGGCCCGGTCCGGTGGGGTCCTGCCCCAGGGTGTCTTGTGGGGAGCCCCAGAAGGCACTTAGTGAGGTGTGGAGTGCTGCCAGCTTTCTCAAATGGAGCTTGGCTGCAGACAAGATAGCTATTGTTCTGCTCAGCCCTTCCTGCATCTCTTGTCGTTTTCCTTAGTCATTATTCTCTGATCTGCTTATTCTCTTGCAGAGAAAAGCCTGCTTTCTTCTTCCCAGAAGAATACTGCTTGCTTTCTTTTTAAAGCTAGCATGTATGGTCTCAAAGACCTTAACCCCCAGCAGTCAAAATAAAGTTTGGGTTTTTTACATAAACTCGGATGATTAATAATTCCTCCTGTCTCCCCATTGCCAGATCGCCTTACCAGTGGTTTAATTCAGAATAAAAGCAGTGCTTTCAGGGCTGTTGCAGTCAGGCAATGTGCTGAGTGCGATGCTTTTTTGCATCTTGAATCTGGAAAGCTCCGTTGGAGCTCCTCTCGGGATGTGCTCTGGTGCTTTTGGGGTCGGAGAGAGAGGCTGCTGCGACCACAGCTGTGTGAATTCTCCCCCAGCTCAGGGTTGGGCTTCAGCCATTTTTTTCCTGCGCTGATTTGTTTTCGGTGTCGGTGCTGTGAAGTGTTGACCCTTCGGAGGGGCTTGGGGTGCGGTGTGAGGTGCCTGACGCCTGTGGGAACGTTTTTGTGGTGGTGTTGGTGTGTCTTAGCATCATTCAATGGCTTCAGATGCAGGGATCCTGTCCTTCCCTCCGCCCGAGGCCATCGAGCCTCGGAGATGTGTTTCAGATCTACGCTAGGGGGTGTCGTCGTTTCGCTAGCAGCCAGGCAACCATCTTGTTGAGAGCAGACTCCAGGGCAGGTTGCTCCCAGCCGGTGGAGCTGCCTCTCTTGTTTTGAGGCAGCCTTGTTGCAGCACACTGGGGCATTTTTGACCTATTTAATGCTTTAAAACCATTTTTATTTTTATATTTTTAACCAAAGCAGGTGGTACCTACACCAGATCTGCACTGTAGCTCTTGTGGGGTTGGTTTTTTTTTTTTGGGGGGGGGGGGGGTGGAATATAGCCTAGAAAAAAGGATAACATCTAAAGAAGCGGCCTGTGAAGAGTATTGATTCCAGGCTGGTGTTTGCTTTGATGTTTGAGGATCACCTTAGGACTGGCAATAACCCCAGAACTCCTGGTAGATCTTCTGTAGCTTTGAAGTAGCTTTTGAAAACCGAGGAATGGAGGTGTGGTGGAGGTTGGGGATGTGTGCCAGGTGGAGCCCAGTGGGATAGAGAAGGGGGGATGAGCGAGGTGTAGTGCTGTCCCCCATCTCCTTGTCCCCATTCCAGACCTCGAGGAGTGTAGAGCTCATAGCAGATCCTCATTTCTTCAGCGGGGCTGGGAGGTGGGACGTGAGCCTGTCCAGGGCTGGGAATCTGCAGGCTGAAAGTTCTAACCCTGACTCGGCTGAAGTGCTTTTTCCATCTGTGAAATGACTGAAATCCACCTGCTTCAGAGCAGGATGAAAAGATTATTGAACGCGTGTGAAGTGCTTTGAAAGTGGGCTGCGTAAGTGGGAGGGAAGAGCTGCCTTCCGTCCTAAAAGCGTCTCTTCAAGAGCTGTGGAGGAGAAAAATAGGGCTCTCTTTAAAGTCTAGGTCCTGAGTATGCTGAAAGGCATAAAAGAAGCATAATGCAGCACTTCACAGATACCAGAAGGAAAGCCGGCTCTCGGGCACCGCAGCTTCGGAAGGAGCTGTCAGGAGATGCTTGAGAAGTGGAGGGGTTCTGAGCCCGGAGCAGAGAGAGCTGCAGCCAGGCCTTGAGATCCGAGCTGCTCTTTGTCTGTGCTGATCCCAGTGCTGCTGGGAGGTGGGAGGAGCGAGGCCTTCAGCCCTGGAGTGCCGCACTGTGGGGCAGTGTGTGCTCGCAGGCGCTCGGCTGCGTTCTCCTCCGGTCTGAAGCTTTCTTGTGGTGCACGTTTTCTGTTTGGGCAGGCAAAGCTTTGCAGTTCAGATCTGTGTGTTTGAAAGGTGGCCGTGTGCTGTCGATGCCAGGGCAGCAAGGGATTGGCAGTGTTCCCCCTCTTCAGCTTAAAACTAGTGTCTTGGGATGGCTCTGTGTGCGAAGCACTATGCAAAATGACTCTTGCTGAAACCTGAAGTGGCTCTTTAAAACCTGGCTTTCGTCATCCTCAGCCCATGCATCGCTGGGTCCTACAGGACCAAAGCTGCTGTCTCCTGTTGGTGCCAGGTTCCTCCTTAGTGTGCTGCTCAGGGGCTGCTCAGTAAATCCCAGTTCTGTGGGAGCAGCCTCTTGACACTGGCTTTGCGTTACAGATAGTGCCATGCAGCTTTGCACCGTGTGAAGGGTGAAAGAGGTCTTTAACAGATGTTATCCCTCCTGTAGCTGCTGTGCGGGCTCAGCTGCTTGTGGGGAAGAGCTGTTACGGTTGCCCTTGCTGCAGGGAAGTGCAGTGAGCAAAAGTGGGACCTTGGTGTATCTTCCCAAGAGCAGTGTGGTGGGTGGTGAGTCCAGGAGCTGTGTGTGGGGCATTGCTGGGGCTGAGACATTTCATTCTTCATTTGTAGGACAGTAATTACCGTAGTGCTGCCAGTGGGCGTTTTTAACGGTGAGTTTTGAAATGAAAAAAACAGAAGATACACTTAATGGTGAGATCAGGATCTGGTTTCTCATGTAAATCACTGTAACGTCTTTCCAGCAGTTGGAGGCTTCTCATCGAGGAACTGATGGTGAGCTGCGACAGCTGCAGGTGCACAGCTGCTCCACGTGTCAGGGTTTTGCTGCGGACACAGTGCTGATTTCAGTCTTTCCATATTCAGCTCCCTCTCCATCCCGTGGGAGTAGCAGCATGCCAGGAAGTAGAGCAGCCCTGCTCTTTCCAGCTGGGAGGGTTTGGGATGCTCGAGGTCCAGAGGTCTCCACATGTCCTGGAGGCACTGGTGCTGTGCAGGCTCCTCATGTTCCCCTCTGCATGTTGCAGGGATCCCTTTGCTGCTGAAGGACTTCTTTCCCCAGCATCCCCCCTGATGTTTAAACAGTTCCTCTGGTTTTATCCTCAAGCCAGATGCTGCTGTGCTGCCTTTGTGCCGGAGGAGCGGAAAACGAAAGCCCAGAGATTCCCAAAGCATTTGTGTGGGACCCCCGTGGTGGTCCTGCACCATCACAGCAGCACCAGGAGTAGCCTGCTTGCACCAAGGAGCTGTGCCACACCAGCCCCTGCCATTCAGCTCTGTGCCCAGCTGCTGCTGGGAGCACTGGGAGGTGCTGGGTGTCCTTCTGAGACTGCTCTGCTCAACCCCAGCGTGGCAGCTCGGGAAACCACCCCACTCCTAAGAAGGGCTGTGTGCGGTGTGCATCACGGGGACAAGAAGTCCCCCAAGGTGACAGCAGCTGTGGTGCTTAAAAAAGGGAAGAAAGAATCAGAAAGCCCCCACAGAAACTGGAGAGCAGACTTTGGAGGAGATGAGGGTGAAGGAAGGCGGGACTTGGGGTGGGAAGTCCTGCCCTAATGATCGCTGCAGCCCAGAGGTGCTGTGTCAGCACACGGTCAGCGTGGTGCGCCCGAAGCTCGTGCCGGAGCACCTTCACAGTGCCAAGCAGATATCGAAAGCCTCGAGTACACCATGAACAAATACCTGAAGTATTTGTTAACGGCGGGGAGCTCAGGTAATTCTTTGAAGTTCTTGACTACGAAGCGAGCTCGTGTTTTTGCGCAGGCTGCAGGATGTGGAGAGGTGCCTCCTCCGGAGGCTTCACGTGGCCGCCATTCATTTAACATGAGACCTCTCCTCATAGCTGTGTCCACGTTTAAATCCGCAGGCAACGCAGACACTCCGCTCTGCTCCGGGGGGTTGAGCTGCAGGAGGACTTTCATTTCTCGGTGTTTCAGGATTGGAGCTGTGCTGGGAAGCAGGCAGCACGCTGGCTGGAGGCACGGAGCCACAGGTGTCTGAGTCGTCCGGTGCTGCAGAGTTTTAATTTGGGCTTCTGCGTGAGCTGAAGCTGGACAGGTTTGAAAACCAGTTTAGAATTTGGCTTTAGTCCTTTGTACGTCACAGCTGAAGCTTTTAAGTTTCACATAGCTGAAAAGGCGCTTTTCTTTTCACCTTTGGGTTTCAGAACGTCCGCTTGTGACTGTACTCGGGTAGTATTGGGTTTTCTTATTTTGCTTCTTAAATGGAAGTTCTTCACTCAGGATGGTTCCGGAAGTGAGGCAGGTGCCATGGAGATAACTTATCTCGAGCAAAGCAGAGAAAGGCTGCAGAACTCAGGGAGTGGGGGGTCAGGGCTAGAATTACTTGTGGCCTCACTGCTCCTCTACGTTTTTAAGGCAGAAATGAATGGGGAGAAAGGGTGACACCCGAATGCTCCAAGAATTTCATTTCTTTTTTCCTTCGTTCTTTGATAATCAGCCATGCTCTGGTATTTCAACTTCCAAGTGATCCTTATTTTTATCCGGGAATGCTTTCAGGTCCCTCTTTTTCCTCGGAAACAGAACAGGTGTGTGCTGCTGCAGGGCCAAGCTCTGGTCCCTTGGGTGTCCCTGGCCTGCCGTGCTGCCCATGCTGCCTCCCTCAGCCCCTGGCATCTGGTGGAACCTCACCTGGCTTTGTCACAGCGAGGCATGACTGCTCAGCCTTTTTTTGCCCTTGCTAATATCAGACTTTCTTTTCTCGTTTTCGCTTCTTTTTGTGTGCATGCTGTCTTTTTTTCTCCCCAAGAAATAACAGTGTTGGTTCAGAACAGACGTGGAAGCTCTGGGTTCTGATAGCTCTTAAGGGAGTGGCACTGTGAGGGGCACGGGGAGCTGCAGATACACCCCCAGCCCTTGCTCTGCTGGTGCCCCTACAGCAGTGCAAAGTTATCTGTGCTTTTATCACTTGATTTTAATAATTAAAGTTGGTATTTACAAAGGTGAGGGCTGTGGAAGAAGCGTTTCTCATAGCTCCTCTTACCTGCCCTCCTAGCCCATTTACTCTGAATGATCATTTGAAATGTGCTGTTTTAAAAATCTTGATGTTAATTACTTTCCGGTAGTTGGATAGTATTGTTAGTTGTTGGAGATTTGCTTTGGTTATTCACCAGCAAGCCCCAAACTGCTATTGCTTTTGTGCTGAAGAGCAGCAAAAGCTCAGCCTGCTGGCAAAGCCTTTTTGGGGCGTTCCAGGCTGACTTTTCCGAGTGGCTTTAGATGAAAAGCTTGAAATAATTTTCCAGTGGTGATAATGTATTGCTAATCTCAAAGCTTGTCCATTTGCTAAACGCAGGCAAGCTGTTAAGCTAACAGCTTCCACCTTCCCCACCTCTGCTGAACAGACCTTCTGTTAGCAGCTCCAAGCGGTGGGGAAGCGTGGTGTGGTCGTGCTCTGCCAACACTGGTCCCTGCAGTTTGGCCACCAAACACTTCTGTTTCAAGATAAGAATCTCAGTAACTGCAGCTTCCTAACTGCTGTCTCCCTTTTGCTTAGCAGCTCTGGCCTCCTGTTGGAGGGAACACAGCTGTTGTCCTCATCCTGTGCCTGTCCCAAAAGCTGTGGGCTGCTGTTGAGTGGTACCCGCCACGCGTTCAGGCCCTGGTGTGTTTGAAGCATCCAAAGTGTGTGCTCTGCTAGGTTGCTTGCTTCCAAAAAAAGTCATCTTTTCCTGCAGAATGATTCGCTGTAAAGTAAGTTGTAACATCAGTGACCTCGTGCTGGATGCCTCTTCTTCCCTTCGTGTCAGACTTTGTTTGCCTCTTGCAAAGGCCAGAACAGCAGGGAATCGCTGACTCTGAGAGCTCTGTAGTAACCTCAGAGCTGAGGCCTCATTTTCCAGAACCAAAATGACCAGAACTGGGAATACAATCCACCTCAGGTTTTAGGGGAACCCATGTGCTCGTTACCAGCTGGCAGTGTGTCTGGTTTGGGTGACTTCTGAAGCTGTCTTCCGGTTCAGGTAAATGGTTCCCTGAGGTACTGTGTAAATTCTTAATAGCTCGGTTTTTGTAGTGTTGGTGTTAACTTTGCTTTTTTATGCCTCAGAGGGACTATTCCCTATTTCTGAGGTACGTGAATTTATTAAAATAGTTTTCATTTTAAAGAGTGTCCTGATGGCAGCTCAGCATGCAGTCCTACGAGGAGCTGTCACCTCAGGGCTCTCAAAGCAGAGCGTGGAGGCTGCGTTTTACATCCATCCAAAAAGAGGCATTTCTCTGAGTGCTGCCCCTCTTTTTGCTTTAGCAAAAATACCACAGGCATCCGATATATCAGAGCTTCGTTTTGCAGTACTTTATTCATTTTTGACAGCGTGGGTCTTCACATTGAGGTGGAGAGCAGTGAGCACAGAAGCTGGTGATGACTCCATTGCTCTGTGCGTCCAGGTTTAGGAAGGGGTGTGTGTGTGTGTGCAGTTGTTGTCTCAGTGGCATGAGGTCCTCTCTTGGGCTCCCAGCAGTAAAACCAAGCAGCTGAAGAAGCAGCGTGATTTCAGGCAGCGTATCTTCATTTCTCTGACTGTGCAGATCTGTGTGTATGGGGTTCTCCCTATGTGGAACATCCCCTTTTGCGTATGTTTTCACTGCATTACCTGCAAGCACTTGGTGGCCAAAGGTGACAGTCCTGATGGGCAGCGTGGGCCCTGCTGACAAAGCCCCTTTCCTGGAAGAGGCAGCCCTTGTTCAGCCTGCAGCCTGCCAGGACTGTGCACCTACCACAGAGCTCTTCCATCAGATGGTTTTCTGTGTAGCTTTTCATTAGATCCAGACCTCGCCTTTGTGGGCCGCCCAGTACTGACCTCTGAACAGATTCCCAGGCTTTTAGTTGTCCCTCTCACAGTTCTTGTGCTAAGCTTTAGGTCTTCCTCTTGATAAAAGCTGATGCCTCCTGACTGTAGTTCTGCTCTTCTTGCTGCTGCAGAGCTGATGTTTCACAAGGTGGAGAGAAATCAAGTGGTGAATCTGCAGGGCCTTTTTGTGCCTTGGCTGTGAAGCACTTAGCAATGGGTGGAAATACAAACAGCACCTGGCTCCTTTTCCCCACCTTTCTGGTCCTGAGCCCAGCTCAGGCTGTCAGTTGGAAAACAGTGACGTGACGGTGTGTTTGCCCAGGGTCCCTGCTCAATCAGAACTAATTGGTTTGCTAAAAACCTTTCAGACCCGAGAGGGTAAGAAGTTATTTTATGAAACCAGTGCCTTTATTTTAACCCAATCCCCACTATCCTGTTTGCTGGGAGGCCTGTTCTGCCACCTGCTCAACAGATGTGGTTCTTAACAGCCAAAGGGAGGCGAGCATTCATGGATCCTGGAATATCCTGAGTTGGAAGGGACCCATAAGGATCGTTAAGTCCACCTCCTGATCCTCTCTTTTTGAAAGAAAACAAAACAAAACAAAAAAGCCCTCTGTCTTACGAGAGTTGTGCAACTGATTCCTGTCTATCTTTTATCACTCTGCTTATTATTTAGTTCCTTTACAGAGTTGCTGCTGTTCTTCTAGCAAGGAAGAAGCTTTCTCTGAAGCAGTAGTGCCTGGGTGCTATGATAAAACAGGCACTGAAACCCGTTCCAAGGCAGAAAGCAGCAGATAACTTAGCTTGGCTTCTGGTCACTTGCTGAATGGCCTCCTCTTCACTGTGAGGTTCCTCCCTTCCTGTTGTAATCCTTCAGGGTGAGTTTGGTTCCCTGCCTGTCCCATGGCAGGTGGGTGCCTGTTGCTCTGTGCATTCACATGAATAATTTCAGTCTTTCCTTTTCCCCACGAGCTGGAAAGGTAACGTACTGCAGCCTGATTTTTAGCCCATGGCAGAGAACAAGCTCATGTGTCTGGCAGACACTGATTCCTGACTCTTTACTGTCCTGGCTTGGTGTCCTTGCTGAGCTAGTGGCATGCAGTCAGCAGTTCCACCCTGCAGAGCCCTAGGCTTTATCAGTCTGCAAGGTTTCTGAGTGTGAGCAAACTCTCCTTTTTTCCCTCCCCTTCTAAAATATGCTTTGCTTTCATTATAAACTACCAGATACTTCAGATGAGACCCTGTGTGTTATAGAGCCCTTATTTGTTTCTTGGAAACTCCTCTGCATAAGCTGCTCGCATTGTATTCCTGAATCAAGTGGTAATTGGGAATTCCTACGAGAGCTTGTGTTAATGCCACTGTAATACCCCTTGGTAGCTGCTTGCTGATCACCTAATTGCTATGGAAATGCATGCCCTGGGTACAGTGCTGCTCCCAGCTGTCAGCTTGGCTTTCTTGTGAGGCATGGGGCATGGAGAGGAGTCTGTTTAGTCATGAAGTTAGCCAGGCTGCACGCCCTGGGGGAGTGAGGTGGTAGGTGGGAGCAAGGAGACAGTAGCAAGGGGGTGAAGGGAAGGGCGAGTGACAAGCAGTGAGTGAAGAGAGAAGTGCAGTTTGCTCTGAGGGCATCAGGGGCTAACGAAGCTATGCAGGGAGTTTCTGATCTGCTGAGTTCTGCTGCACTCCTTCAATAAACAAGTTTGCAAGAGATGCCAGCTGGGGCTGGATCCCTTCCCAACAGCTTACTCTGTACCTCAGTAGAGGAGAGGACAGCAGGGGCATTGCAGGCCTGCTGCTGACTGCCGAGTGCGTGCTGTACTGTGCTGCTCGTGGAGTGCTCCCACACGTCACGCGGGAGCGTTCACTGCGTGTCTCCGAGGTGGTCATTTGCAATTGACTTCTGGTGTCACCTTTGTACCTTCAGCACTTTTCTTATTAGCAGCACTCGGTTTGTGGGTTCAACCTAAGACTCGTTTTCCTGCTGCTGCTGTGGGAAATACTGAGCTTTGAGGAATCTTGGAGGCTTTCAGTGGGCTTTGGGCATTGGCATCAGTAAATGAGAACCTAATCCCTGGTTCTCGTACTGGAATCCTCTGTCCTTTCTCGTGCACTTCATTGAATTAAGCAGATAATTCTGCGCATACTCAGCTCCTCTTGGTCCTAATGCTGCGATTATCCTTCAATGCCCCAAAGAATATTTCACTTACAGAGCTATTCCGTGAGTAATAAAAGCACTTTGTTAACAGATCTGTACTCCTTAAGGCCCAGGAATACTTTGGAAAATCCAGCATAGCCATGTACCTGTCACTGGTGGCTTTTGGTACCATATGTTCATTGGATAGGGATGAATCCAAAGAAAATGTTACCTAACTTACTGCCAGTAAATGTTGTTTTTCCTTCTTTACAGAACGGGGCTATGATCCCTACAACCCTGAGCTGCCAAAGCCCTCTCTGGAGACGGAAGATGGTGCCCTGGCTGATCTTACAGACATGACGCCTGGCATCCTGGAGCTTGAACTGGTCAACAAAGCCATCGAGGCAGTCAAAAACGAAGTTGAGAGAGAGCAGAAAAAGTATGAGGAGCTGTTGGAAACAACAAAGGAGCTCAGGGCCTCTGAGGCCTCGCTTATTTCCGAAACTCCTGTGTCAGCTGCTGTGACGCAGAGTGATTTGTTTACCTCCTTAGAATATAATCCAGGTAGCTACAACTTCAATAATAACTCCGACTACAACCCTACTCCTTTTGCTGCTGCTGGCCAGTCAAGTAAATACACTTTGGATTCTTTGCGATCTAAAGGTAACTCACTGGAATACGTTCCCAAGGCTGTAGTACAGACTAAAAAATACAGCAGCACTGTCACTAACAATAAATACGTCATCGATGACTCGAAGCCTTCTACCGACTTGGAGTATGACCCACTTTCAAATTACTCAGCCAGGCTTTTGAGCAAAGCTACGACGAAGGAGCCAAAGGGGTCTAAAAGGGGAAGGGTCCCAAGTTATGAGGATCCCTATTCTCCTTCACGGAAGAAGCTCTGTGAAGTACCGGATGAGTATGAGGTATGTGCCAGGTTCTCCTCCTCTGAAGATGAGGCTGATGCAGAATACAAATCGACTTCTGTTAGCTCTCCATCAAAAGCTGGTTCAGAAAGTGAGTCAGATGATGGGTTACCCAGCAAAGAGCGGAGCGCTGCGTCGGATGACTTCGCTTCTCAGGACAGTAAAGAAACAGCAGCAAAATACGGCGTGGAGGACCTTCTTAGTTCCCAGAAAATCCCTCCCAAAAATGTGTCGGAGAAGAATGCCAAAGCAGCAAAATCGTATCCTGGTAAGGGTGAGCAGGAAACTGAAAATAAAAACAGAGACTCAAAGGACAAAACAAAGAGGAAGAAATCGGACATTAGTAAAACGCCTGGCCTCAGTGAGGCTGGTAAGAAAGAGAAAAGTAAAAGTGCAGACAAAGTGGTCAAGAAAGAAGAGAAATTGAAAACAAAGAACGAGGAGAAAAACTGCAAAGACAAAAGTGTAAAAGTGAAAACTGATGGGAATTTAAAGAAGCCTGATAAACACAAGGCAGAAAGGGTGGATGAGCTGAAGAAAGAGAAATCCAAGAGTTCCAGTAGTAGTTCAGGGAAAGGCAAGAATGAGGATGTCAGCAAGGGCTCCAGCACGGAGAAGCTGGGAGGCAGCAAGAAGGAGTCTAAGCTGAAGACAGCTGATGTGAAGAACGGTAAGGAGACGTCCAGCAGTAAAAACAAAGGGACCAAGACCTCAGCGGTGGATCGGAAGAAGGAAAAGGTCGATCCTGTGGGAAAAGGAGATCTGAAGAAGGGTCAGAAGCAGCAGAGCCTGAGTCACGTTGACCTGTTTGGAGATGAGAGTGGGGACGAGGATGACAAGGGCAAACCGGTGCCATCCGTGTTACCTGACGTGAGCTCTGACTCGGATGGTGATGACAGCAGTTCAGATTCTCAGAGTGAAGATGAAAAGACGAAGAAAGCGAAGCGTTCAAAGTTGTCTAAGTCGTCGTCGTCTTCCTCAACGTCTGATGACATCGATTATTCCATCCTAGAGAAAGACTTGGACTTCGAGTCAGACCCTATGGAGGAATGTCTCAGGATATTCAATGAATCCACCGATGTGAAAACTGAAGACAAGGGGAGGCTGGGGAAGCAGGTAACGCTTGTTGGAGTTGGCTCTCTCAAATCTAAATGTGAGACGATACCGATTTGGTTTAGTGGTGTGATTATTTCAAGTTGCTGAAGGGCACTATGGAGGGAGGCTCCATGTGTTGGATGAATCTCATCCCTGCCACAGCTGTTCTGAAGAGCTTGCACCTGAGTTTAGCTGCTGGACTGAAAGCCACTGTGAAATGTAAGGGTTTAAGTACTCCTTTGTGTGGGAGACCTTTACCTTTCATGGTGATCTCCATCTGACCTGAGATCTGTGCTGCCTGGATGGCTGGAGAAGCTTTGCAGTGTATTTTATGGGTGTTGTAATGCTAATGCAGGCATGCTAATTTGTGCTGTGGCTCCTTGTTGCGGAGTGCTGTGGGGTATGTGGCAGCAGATAGAGCCAGGACTGTGTGTTGGTGCAAGGAATGGGCACTTCAGAGGCTCCCTGTGTTGCAGGGAGTATCTCTGGATACTTTAGGGGGTTATAAGTAAGAAACAAAGGATAAAACAGCTTCAAAAGGTACAAGGGATTTGGGAATAAGAAGAAGACAGTGTTTACCTAAGAATGCTTCTGTCCAGTGTGTCCCAGTTTAGAACCTTCAGGCATCCCTTGGGGTTGTTGCTCTGGAGGAGGGGGCAGGATGAGTGCAGGAGGAGCCCTGCGTCTGCGTGGTTGAAAACCCATTTCTCCTGGTGTGATTGTGGAGTTTTATTCTCTCTAAAAACTGGATCAGGAATCACTGCTGGCTTTTGGGACTGTTCCATTCACAGGATAGGTGAAGCAGCCATGAACAAAACCCTCTCACCCGTGGCTGGAAGCAGAGAATGAGGTTGGAAGGGGGGGGGGACCTGCAGTGTGGGGAGGAGAGCTCATCTTTTGAGCAGAAAAGTTGGAGTTTTAAAGCTTTTTGCTGAACTCTTTGTTGCAGTAACAGCAGCGATCTGTTCTGACAGAGCTCTGCCTTGCTGACAGCTGAGGGCCTTTCTGACCCTGCTGTGTGGTGCCTTGGTATAAGGCAGGTCTCTGTGTGATCTGTTAAGCATGGCTTGGTTTCACATGTTTAGCATTCAGCTGTTCTCTCTTCAGTGTAATTCTCAGCTAGGAAAGGCAGCTTTATTTTTGGCTTGCTTTCTTCCAGTTACCCAGTTGAAGTGAAAATATTGCAAGGGCGCATAATCTACAGCGAGAAACACTCCTGTTCAGAGCTTTCCAAATAAGAGAAAGCTCAGAATGGGCTGAGTTGGGAAAGCACTCACCCGGGGGCTGAGTGCTGTGCTGTTATCACAGCTGCCTGTGCATCCCGTGGAACCTGGCCTTTGCACACTGATATTCCTAAAATTAAAGTGGAATTCTGCCCTGTTCTGGAAGGCACCGCAGCGTAGAGGTGTTTTGAGAGGGGTGCTCGGCAGCGACCTGCTTCCCTGCAGCTTTCTGGGAGGGTGGCATTGCTTGCTGGGAATTTGGGTTTGTTTAGGGGATAATTTTGCAGCTGGAGCCCCTGAGGCCTGAGCTGGGCTCTGGTTGGAGGGAACGTTCATGCGAACAGCGTGGTACTTTTCCACTTGGAAGGATGACTGTGAGAGAGTTTATTAGGGATGTAACTAACTGAATTAACGGGCTGAGCAAGTTCCTTGAGAGCGCAGCTCCTGCAGAGCGCCCTGTGATGTGCACAGCTCTGCTGGAGCACAGCTCATCCCCAGCTCTCCTCCAGCTCTGGAGCTGAAAGCTGTCAGACCCAGCTCTGCTCACAGCTCTGCCGGGGGCTGCAGGCAAGGCTGAGTGCAGATCAGCAGCAAAATCCTATGGTCTTCTGAGTTGGAATGGGCCTTTAAAGACTGTCCAGTCCAACTAGCCTGCTGTGAGCAGGGGCATCCACAGCTCCATCGGGTGCTCAGAGCCTGATCGACCCTGAATCATAGTAATAAACCTGTGAAAAGGGACAGCTGAGTCGAACCCAAAGATTTAATGATTTTTTTTTTTTTGCTTGTTATTTTTTGGGGTAGCTTTTCCTCCCCCCCCACCCCCCACTAGGAACAAGTCAGAGATGTAAGCTTCAGCTCCTCATGGAGGAGCTCTGGGTTTCTTGCCATTCGGAAACATCACACCTTCTGATGGGTAGTGCTCCAGGGGAAGGTGCAGAGGAACTTCTGCCTGTGTGTGCTGTGGCAGCACGGAGGTTTGGTACTGGGCACACATTCAGGACCCGCTCTGGAAGCACGTCACAGCGACGGAAAATGAGTCAGCTCTCCCTGAGAAACCCAACCAAACTACCAAACATCCTGGGTTTTAAGAAAGCCCTGGGAAGTGGGTGGCTGGAGGGGAAGGGCATTCCCATATCTTGTGGCAGGTAGGGGCTGGATGGGATGGTGCTGAAGCTGTGTAGCCCCTGGTCACCCTGGTGGGAATGGAGCAGGTCTTGTTTAACAGCTGGCTGTGTGTCGTTTCCACCTGCAAGGACCCTCTGTCCTCCCAAAAGGAGGCTCCTGCATTCTTCTGGGAAGGGATCTTCTGCCTGTGCGGTTGTGGAAGCTTGTTCTTTTTGTCTTACAGCCATCAAAGGAAGAAGTAAACAAGGAAAAGACAGAAGAGAATTTAACCACTTTATTTCCTGGCCAGAAACGAAGGATCTCTCATCTTGTCAAACAAGGAAATGTAAGTGCATCTCTCGGGAGCAAAAGTTTTGGACATCTAAAGTGAGTGTTTTCTGTCCTGGGACACTGAGAGGTGGTGTGGGCCCATGATTGGGCAGCAGCATATGAACTGTTTCCTCTGGAATACTTTTACATCGCTGTTTTTTTTTTTTTTCCTTCCCCTTTCCAATTTCCTAAAAATGCAATTGGGCATCTGTTACCAGCAGCAGCCACACTCCAATAAACTTTCATAAAACCAGGGGCCAGCTGTGGAAGAGTTAATGGGTTCTGTCCCTTGTGGGGATGACCACGACAGCTTCTGTCAGTCACTTGCACTAAGAACAAGGTCAATCTGTGCCCAGAGGTGGTTACTCCTTACCGTGTGGAACTGAAAGGTAGCTGGAAGGAACCTGTGAGATGTTGAAAGCCTTAACTGCATTTATATATGCTCTGATTCAACAGCGATGCCGACTGTATCTTGTTTGATATTGTTCTTTTGTGACTGTGGGAATACTCGAAGTACAGGGGAGAATTAAAGAAGAGAAGCAGGGAAGACATGCTGATCTTTTTATTTCTTTCTCACTGGGATTTTAATTCTGTTTTCTCTGAGGGTTTAATGTGTTTCCCTCCAGGTGCTGAGTCCAGATTAGTCAGTTTTATGTTCTGGCAGGATAAGAGTGGCGGCTGAAGCACTGATTTGAGCTGGGAAGCCCAAATTAATTGTTCTTCTTTTCCACTCTGCCTAGGAAAGGTTTCTTTGCTTTTAATAATTTGAAGCCCCGAGGTCAATACAATGCTGTTTATTTAACTACATCTCTTCAGCCAGTTCATGTGTTTTGATAAGGCCCCTTTCTTCCAAAGTGAAGAGATAAGGGGCCGAAACAAATGGGTTGGAAATTCATTAGCTCAAATATTTATTGCAAATAGGTGCCTTTTAGACGCGCACAGATCTCTTAAATACGTTTTCTTAATGTGACAGCTGATCCCAAAATGCTTTCCAAAGACGTGAGCCCCAGCGCAGCCATCGCGTGGGCAAACAGAGCCGACCTGGTGTGTTCAGCACTGGGACGTGCCTGCCCACGGCTGTCAGCTCTGTGCTGCTGCCAGGTGTGTTCAGGAGGTGCTGTCAGACCTGAACTGCTGCTTTTGCCTGTGTGGTTACTCGTGCTTTGCCACGTCCCTCCGGGTTGAATATTTGCTCAGCCTCGCTCGTGATTTATAGCTTGAACACTGAGCAGGCTGAAGGGGAGGGGGCTGAGTTCCTTGCTGAGTTTCCAAGGGGGAATGGCAGGTGAGGCAGCAATTGAGTGTCCTGTCCTGCTAGGAGGACTGTAATTATCATTTAATGGTTGGCTGCACTCGGTTTGGTCTCCAGAAGCTGCTGTCAGCTCAGAGGGCAGGAATGCAGGAGGTGCCAGCTCACCCCAGCTGGCAGTCTCCGAAGCTCTGTGTTACACACGGGGCAGTTTCGGGAGGGGAAGGTCAATTTCTCACATTTTGGTGCTTATTAAGTAATGCGGCGAAGCTTGTGCTGTTCCTCTTGTACTCTGGCGACAAGAGAACTTCTCCTTGCCAGCATCATTTCTGGCACCTTTCCCACAACCTAAATTTGGACATAATGTGTATGTGATGGCTGAAGCAGGGAAGTGCCTCCACCAGCAGCAGGGGCAGCACTCAGAGCTCTAATCCCATAAATACATACGTGCATGTGTGACTTGAAACTGGTTACAGGAACCAGAGTGCTGGTGGGAGCTGCAAGTACAGATGGCGCTGGTAATTCAGGATGGGAAAGACAGAAAAGGGGGTAAGGAATGAGCTGCAGCACTCTGCATGGTGTAGCAAAGGGGAAGAGAGAACAGTGTTCATCTGGAGTGGTGTTCAGGGGTGAGGGGCCAGGTTTGTTTTCTAACACGAGCTGTGGAGCTGGGTGTTGACGGAGCCCAGAAGTGGGTGATGGACAGCAGGCAGCCTGGCCATTAAACAAGCAATTTGAATGCCACCTACCAGGGAAATCCCAATGTGATGAGAGGTCTCACCTGAGGGCGAGTCATCTGTGCTGCCCTTTGTGGTGGGTGAGTGAGCCTTTCCTTCTGTGAAACAGTTGGGATCTTCCCTCCGAAACCAGGATTTGCTAACAGGGATGGGTCAGGGAAGAGAGAGACCTTTCTTGGGTGGATGAGAGCTGAAGGGTGGGGATTGCTGGCTCTAGAAACCTTTTTGTCTGTGCAGGCAGAGGTCCCGAACAAGCCCGTAGTCCGGCCGTACCGTCCACCCACGGCGCAGGAGGTGTGCTACCAGAGGATCCAGCTGGCCCAGCAGCAGGCAGCACAGCTGGCAGTGGCTGTCCAAAAGGCCTCCCTGTCTCTGCCAGGAGAAAAGAGGAGGATTGCTCACGTGCCAAATGTAGCCCTTACTGCAGCAGTCAAACAAAGTAAGCCGGCAGCGCTGCTCGTCATCGCTCTCTTGTCCTCTCTGCTGTTGAAAAGGTGCTCACTTTGCTTAAATTTCTCTCAAGGTGAAAATGGGAAACTCAGGAGGAGCCACAGTTTGAATCTCTGCTTATAGGCACTGGTGAAAGGCCTTTCCCCTGAGAGGTGCCATCAGTTTCCAAAAGGCAACAGGCTAAAATGTACAGCTCTTTCCTGTTTATTCTTTGGAGACTGCTTGCTCTTCTGCGTTGAGGAGGTGGCTGAGCAGGAGGGAAGTACTAATTTGTGCTCGTCACTATGTGTCCTGCTGTGGTTGGAAGGGCTCAGAGCTGACCTGATGAGCAGGTGGTGCATTGTGGCGGACAGGGTTAACTCTTTAAACTCGACTGACTTAGTTACCTCGAAGCAACAACAGCAAAAAAAAAAACCCCAAAAAACCCAACAAGGTATGGTTCCTAGCAGAAGGTTCCTTCATCCTTGCCTGGAAGGTGGTAAAATTACCTAATTTTTATCCCTTGGGAGGCTTATATTTGAGAAAAACGCAGTTTGTAGCACAGCAAATTCATTCTGACAGCTTGAAGGCCCGTGGTGGCTTTCCTCCTGAAGTGTGTTGTCTGTTTCTTGCAGGCCTGGTGAGTGGCAAGAAGACTGCTGCTGGCAAGAGTGTCTCACCTGCCAATGACTCCGAAGCTCCCACCCTTCCTCTGAAGGCTTGCACCTTAGCTGGGATGGCTTCCAAGACCACCAGCACCACTGTGCAGAAAAGGATAGCGCACGTTCCCTCCTTGCAGGTAAAGAGATAACACTTTTCTTTGCAGCTCCTTTTCTGGTTACTCCTCGTTGAGGATGCTGCGTCGAACTGTGCTGCTCCAAACTTAGCTCTCAGAGAAGTGGTGTTTTGATTAGGGTGATTAAATGGGTTTTTTTCTTCCTGTGGTTTTCCTCGATAGCGTTGTATAAAAAATTAAACACTCGAGGAGCAGGAGTTTAGAAAGATAGAAATACTTAAGTGCTATGCCTCTCTCTTTGAATATTGATCTCTCATTTTCAGTTTGAGCCTTTTGTTGGGCTGTCTGGTTCAGTCTGTAGCTGCCTGTGACTTGAGGTCTCTCTTACTTGAGTGGTGTGGATGGATTGGTGACCTTCCAGCCTTTGTGGGCCAGGCTGAGGAAGGCATTCATGAATAACGACCTGCAGCAACCTGTCTGGTTAAAACGTGATGATTTAAACTTCATGCTGCAGTTTTACGTCTGGGGAAAAGCACCTTTTCTCCCTCTTTTTTTGATGCCTGCCCAGCCTTTGTGTACTTTTGATAGCAGTGTGTAACCCGAAGCTAAATAACAGAAACAGCTGAAAGCGTAAAATGCTTGCCATTGTTAGAGAGGTTGAATGAGAGGCTGAGAAAACATCTACGTGTAATGAAAAGGACCAACCCCCCCTTCAACAGGTTTAAACAAGATCCTGGAATAGAAAGAGATTGATCAAAGTGGAGGTCTCACGAGGAAGAGAAGCACTCCTTCCACTGAGATAGGTCCTGTGCTCCCCTTCGAGCACACGCGTGTCCTCCTTGGAGCTGTGTTTGTTGCAGATGGATTTGGTAATGGATGTCTCTTGGGTAGGATGGAGAAGGCTGTGTGATTTGGGAGGTGAATTGGTGTTAAATGGAAGGCAGCAGTGGTAGGTTGTAGCTCAGTGCAGCGTGCAGTTTTGATGCACCAGGAATGCATTGTTCAATTTGCGGGGGGGGGGGAAATCCTGTCAGGAGCATGAGTGGCATTAGAAAGGAAGAAAAAAGCAGTGGAGTGAGGTCACAGGAAGCCCACAGAAGCAGGGTGACTTAGCTGGCTGCCCAAAGCGAGTCTCCCCTCGCTCCTTATGGCTGCAGAGCTTACAAGAAAGAACACGTTTAGTCGTGCACTTACCCGGTGTGTGTGTGTTCCTGCCTTGGGCTCAAATTGCAGCGCTCAGTGCTGTGCTCATCTCGACACTCTTAATGCTCATGTCATTGTTTTTGTGGTCTGGGATGCATGTCTATGTAAATGCAGCGCTGTGACTAATGCTGCCGGGGTTGCTGTGCAGCTGGAGGAGTTGTGTAATGAAACCTGGTTGGTTTTTTGTTTTTTTTTTTTTGAAGCAGTTCAAACACTGAAGGGGCACGGAAGTTTCAAGTAGCATTTTTAGGACCTGAAATGATGTGTGTTGCTTTTAGCTCGGGACTGATTTTCAGAAAGGAAGTTACTGATGTAACAGAAGATGGGAGAGTCTCAAAGTGATGTGTTCTTTAACCCCAAATAGCCTCTTTCTCTCTCTGTCTCATCTCTAGAGTGCCAGCTTACAGAGGCCTGTTATTCCCACAGAATTTGGTGCTAAAGTCCCAACAAACATTCGTCAAAGATATCTCAACCTCTTCATTGATGAGTGTCTGAAATTCTGCTCCTCCTCCCAGGAAGCATTTGATAAGGTCTGTACTGGTGCTTCTTTCATGTGAATGAAGTCTGTAGTGCCACATCGAGTCCTGGGATTTGGCTGAGACCTTCTGTGAGACCAGAAAGCTCTCCTGTCCGTGCCTCTCTGTAGAGGAGATGAGTGTTAAATAATTCCAAACCAAGCAGCAGAAAATACAATCCCACTGGGGATTTCCAGTAGGAGAAAAACCATCTTTCTCTTCATTGAGAGAGCACACAGTGTTTTCATTAAGCCCAGAAGAGGGACTTAAGGGTGTGCATTGTGGCTGAGCTGGACACAAAGACCCTTTGCTCTGACACAAACACATCCAACAATCCGAGTATTCAATGGAAGCAGGATGGACTTAACTGGCAGAACTTGCTCAGAATGCAAGGAGCCTTCTGCCAGTAGGGAATACTGCAGTAAGATTTCCAAAAGCAGAGTTGAGAATCTCATGTGTTTCACTGAAAAACGTTGGCATTGTTATTAGTTGGGCCAGTACGGGGCATCGTGGCGTGTTTTGTAACCAAAACAGATGCTGTGAGGATATTTATATTTTCAGTGATACTTTGCCTTCGTGGCTCCGTAGGGAAAACATTCCTATCGCACTCAAGGAATGGCTGTTGTCCAGACTTCTTTTTCTTTTTGTCCAGTTCAGAGTGTTGTCTTTCCCTTTAAGTGGGGAAAACAGCCTTTCCCAGACAGTTCCAGCACTGCTCTGTTCACCTGAGGGAAGGTTTTGTAGAGTACATTTCTGGTGCTGCGTTTAAAATAAGTTTTTTTCTTGGACTCACCTAAGCAGCCCCAAGAACCAGTATATATTTGTGCTGTGACACAGTCATTTTTTTGGATTCTGCTCTTTTAAGATGCAAATGTTTCTTTTTTTTTGTCTTTTTCCAAATATTCCCAAAGCAGTCTTGGGAACAGAGTGCATGGTAACGAATTGTGCTGTTTGCAGGCTCTGGCAGAAGAGAAGGTGGCTTACGAGCGCAGCACCAGTCGCAACATCTACCTGAATGTGGCAGTGAACACCTTAAAGAAGCTCAGGAGCCTCGTGCCCAATTCCCCCTCCAGTACGAACAGTACGTACCACGTTTGTGGTTTAATAAGGAGCCCTGCTTGGATTAGAAGCCACAGAGAGAAACTTGCTGAAAAGACAGACCCATTTCTCAGAAGCATTATGCTGAAAGGCAAACAACTCCAGTTAGCTTTTTATAGTCTGGCAAGCTTTAATGGGCCTTCAAGAGGCGAGTCCTGCAATGCTTTGTTGGCTGTCTGAGCCTAAATG
The DNA here is from genome assembly GCA_036925125.1 of Oreortyx pictus. Classification (NCBI taxonomy): domain Eukaryota; kingdom Metazoa; phylum Chordata; class Aves; order Galliformes; family Odontophoridae; genus Oreortyx; species Oreortyx pictus. The sequence continues at coordinate 3,325,025 of JAUPFR010000027.1, forward strand.
GAGATAATGCCACATGGATTATTTTATTATTATTTTTTTTTTTTAGCACAAGTTCTTTAAAATGAAAAGCCCTGCTAATGGAGTAACTTTCACATGATACCTTCAAAGTGATAGACTCGTCCATCACCACAGAAATCTGTTACACACATTAAGCTTCAAGAGAGAAACGAAGAGGGTTAAGACATTTCATTATTGGCTCTCGAGAGGGTACATTAAACAATCAATTTGTGCTGTTCTTGTGAATTTTTTTTTCCTGGTCTCTTCCCTTTTCTCCCCTCTGTCTTCATTACCTTTGTGGCCATTAGTCAGAGTGGCTGGGCTTGGGAGGCTGGCCTTTAGGAGAGGGCTGCCAGTTAATGATTACTAAAAAGCACCTATCTGCCATTATCAGATGTACTCCAGAGCTCTGGAGGCCTTTCTAAAGGAAGGTGAAAGATGCTGTGTGGGAGTCCAGCCTGTGGGCACTCAGCAACAAAGCTGCTCGCTGTGGATAGGTGAACCACATGGGTCGAGTTGTGTCTGTGCTCAGCCCTCCCTTTGCTCTCGCTCACCACGGCAGTTTGGTGTGCACAGTCAGCAGGTAGAGCTCCCACAGTGCCCTGTAAGAAATGTCCTTCTCTGCCCTTAGGAAGTTGCAGCAGGCTGACAGTGCCAGCAGAAAGCTCCCTGTAGTGCTGGAACAAGCTGGGAACACAGCACCACCACGCACATACTGATTCCTAGAGCAGAGGATGTGACAGGATAAATTCAGTCCTCCTCCTGCCTGTGTGCTGTGCCCAAAACTCAAGGGCTGAAGTCACCTACTCCTCCAGAATTGCATCTGAGTACTTAATTTCTGTCCTGTTCTGTTTCTTCCCCCTTGTCACTGCAGAAACAAGTAACAAGAAGGTGGTGTCCCATGAAGCTGTGCTGGGAGGGAAGCTTGCTGCTAAGACCAGCTTTACCCTAAACCGGTCAGGGAGCTTGAAAGCAGAGGATTTAACAGGTAAGAGCCCACTCCTGCAAAGTTGTAAGCTGTAAATTATAGCTGGAGGTGTAACACACTGACTGGAAAGAGCAGGACCTTGCTGATGCATGAAGAGCTTTGATTTATCTGTGGGGCTGTGTTATGAGTTATTACCTGACTGCAGCACGGTGCTGATTAGCACCTTCCTTGCTTCCCTGCTCTGGGCTTTGGGTTTGCTGATGTTGCCCACGTGGCTTTGATGTACTGTTGGTAGCTGTTCAGAACTGCCTCTTGTGTTTTGGGTATTACTGACGCGTGGCTTTTCTTTTTTCTTTTTTTTTTTTTTTTGCTGTCTCAATTTTACCTTAACTTTCCTCCCCTGAAGGAGTACTTTGTGGTGTTCCCATCAGATGAAAGACAAATGCACTGATATCTTCATCTGCTCTGTAGGGCTCATTTTCACATTTGGGAATGTCATAGTAAGGTCACGTAATAGCCAAAGGATTGTGCCACGAGCATTATTCACTTCAGGTCAAATTGTTTATGGGTATTCAGGCTGCCAAGAGATATGGGCAAATTGTTGAGGAGATCAGAGAAGAGACAGGGATGCCACAGAGCAGAAGGAATTGATGTGAGGAAAGCTTGAAAGGGCCCTATAGCTCATCTAAGCAACATCAAAGTGTGCTCAGCGATATTGGAAGGGTTTAACTTAGCACTGAAAGAAGAGCTATTGAGCAGAGAAGTTCTGACTGTTCTGTGGAGTGAAACAAATGGTCAAAAATCAGCAGCAGGAAAAAGCTTCTGCTAAGGAGGTTTTTAGCTAGCTGTGGGCAGCCATTGAGGGGTGTTCTGTGGGCTGTGTTACAAATGATCAGTTAAAGCACTGTAAACATTACAGGCATGGGGCTTCCCTTGTTTTTAATACAGTGGCCTGAAGATGGGGCCCTTGGGAAGAATTCCAGTCCTGCTTTCCAGATAGGTCAACCCATGCTCTGGCTGTTGGAGAGGTGACAGTCAGCTTGTGCTCTGGGTGTGCAAAATGCAATCCAGGACCTATTCCTGTGTCGGTACTGAACGGAGGCAGCTGAAAGCAAATTGTAGATTTGGGGGAGTTCCTGCCAGGTGGGTTGGTGAGGCAGAAAAGAGAAAACAGCACCTGCTTCTGTGATCTGGCTTCATTGCTGCCTTTGATCCATGCAGGAGCTGCCCTGTACAGGAGGCTGAAGGAGTATCTCATGACTGAGGAGCAGCTGAAGGAAAACGGTTACCCCATGCCTCACCCAGAGAAGCCAGGTCGTGCTGTCCTCTTCACAGCAGAAGAGAAGAAGAGCACTGACTGTAAGTTGGGCTGTTTCATTCTGCAGTCTTTGCTGTCTGTGTCTCAGGTGGAGCCTGTCCGACGTGCAGCACGTCTTTTTGCATCGAGGCGTTCTGCTCTCAGCACAGAGCTGCTTTTGCCACGTGTCCTGCAGCTGTTCAGCCACTGTGGCTTTTAGGATTTCTCACTTGGATAGACTCCAGCCCCGTTATGCTGATGGGGAGGCTGCTTGCTGCTGATGCAGGGGAGGTGCTTGGAGAAGCTCCTCGTCAGCACCCGGTGACGCTCTACTCTTTTCCTGGGGAAGGATTTTTTGGGGTCCCTGCACACCTGCTGCTGTAGTGGTACGATGGCATGGCACCAGGCTGGGTTGTGCTTTGCTGCTTTGGCTGCACAGGTTTTGGTGTGGTTGTCTGATGGTATTGGACAAAGTAGTTTCCAAGAGTACTCCTTGCAACTAGACAAAACAGTCTTCCCCTGGGCAGGGTGGGATCCTCCTGTCTGAATTTTCTGATATCCTGTGGCAGGACTGATGCTTCTCAAAAGCTGAATGGGCAGACTGTGGTGCAGGAGGGGTAAAATGTATACTTAGGGTACGTTTTGAGGTGCCTTGTCAGGCTCCTCTGAGCATCCCTTTGGAGAGAGTCTGCTGAAGTGTGTTAAGTGCTCATCCGTGTTAACACCTTGTGTCTACATTTGTCCTGTGGTTGCTGAAGCAACCTGTATGAAAGCTCTCTTACGTTAACACTGTCTAGCACTGTATTTGTGAGCCCATTTCTTCAGCTAGAACCATGTAGAGCAGCTGTGGCCGGCTGAGATCATGTTGCTGGTTCTTCTTTTCTAGTTTCCTACAGATATTGTAGGATTTTTGAGTTTGTTCTTCTTTCTTGCCAGTCTGATAATGCTGTGACCGTGGTCAATAGGCGGAAACAGACCAGACTGGTGTTGTGCAAAGAAACAATGTGCTAGAACTCGGGGAATTGCTTGGGAAGCAGGTGCATGACAGCCACCTCCTTGTCTGGGGTGTTCTGCGTTTCCCTTCTCTGAATTGTGAGCACTATTGAGAGCGCAGGTGACAGGAGAGAGAAGTCCCCAGCTGCATCTTGCAGGGCTGTGCTATAGGTGTTGTAGGGAATCCCGTCAGAGGAGCTGTGCCTGTGAGGAACTCGAGTGTCACTTGGAAGTGACAAGACACAGCCCCCTGGAAACCAAGCCTCATCAGCTCCAGTGTCCAGAGAAAGACTTCTTTGTCCTGGTTCTGAAAATAACTGTGTTGGAGTACAGCGTAATTTGTTGTGGACGGAGGCACAGCACAGGAAGGGTGAACTAATGTTGGAACTAATGTTATACATCAAAACCAACAGGGAGTTTTACGTTTGGCTCTGAGAAGTGGTTTGGGGTGAATTCTGCAGGACTGCATTTTAGAGGGATTGCTGTGTCATTGTGAGAGTTTGAAACCATATTTGGCATCCTTTTAATCAGAGATATCTGCCTCTTTCAGTGGGGTGCAGGGCTTTGAGGAGTGGGATAGATGTACTGGTGCTTTGGCAGGATTTGCAGTGACCTGACTCTGAACTTCTCTCTTCTCTTGAAGCCTCCTGCAGGATTTGCTGTCGCTGTGGCACTGAGTACATGGTCTCAGCCTCTGGAAGCTGCATCCGCAAAGAGGAGTGTGTCCACCACTGGGGGAGGCTGCGCAAGCAGAGAGGTACATCTCTCAAAGAAGGCTTACTGCATGTTAAACGTGCTCTGCATCCCCAGATCCCTGGGGCTGGAGTTAGTGTGGCACACTCTGTGGCTCTGGAGCTTGTCACTCTGACTGAGGTTGTGGCAGTTCCTGGTTTTGTCACTGGGTGGCACAGGCTTGCATAGAGCTGCGGAAGAGTAATGGAGCAGTTCCTAAAATGTGAAGATGGGGCTGGAATAGAGGTGGTTTATTTCAGCTTTAAACAAACAAGCAGAAGAGGAGGAAAAGTTTGAGGAAGAAACAAACATCTTGTGTCTTTTGAGAAACCAATCTTTTAGGAGACTTGAGAGCACAAAACCTCTCTCACTGCCTGAGGGGGTACACTGGTCTGAGATCAAGTCATTTGCAGCAAGACATTAGCCTAGTTTAATGAACTCTGTAGTTTTCTGCCAGAGCATCCGTGGTTAATGAATCTTTAAGCCCTTTAGGTTGCTGACCAAGAATCCATACTTAATTTTCCCCCTCTGCTTGACAAATTATTGTTTCTGCACTCATCCGGGACTCCTCTGCTCTTGGGAGTTGAAGTTTAGGTCTCTTGTTGAGGGGACTTTCCTCTCTGACTCGTAACTCTTGCTCTTTCAGTGCCAGGTGGGTGGGAGACACATTACAGCTGCTGCTCAGGAGCTGTGGGCTCAGCAGGCTGCCAGGTTGCTAAGGTAAGTTGTTGAGCAACACCTTTTGATTCTTAATGGCAGTTATCTGCATACACCAGTGGTGGATTCCCCTGGGGGTGTGGAGGGGAAGCAAGTACTTCTTAAATATGTTTTGCTATGCAAAGGTAGGAAGGTAAAGTGCTTGGCAGGAGGGAGGATCACAGCTGACTGCGTTTTCCATTTTGCAAATGCAGTTTTTTTTAACATACACTGCTCCTCTTCAGGAGGGTGGGGAAAGGATCACAGCCTTAGAAAGCAGAGTGGAAAACGTGCTCAGGACCTGAGTTTTGGCCCTGTCCTCGAGCTGAGTGGTGTCTGGGACACCTTTGCACAGTGCCTTTAATTAGACAGCAGCCTGGCACCTTTGCATTTTCCTGTGCCATGGTTTGGAAGTCCTCAGGCAGTACAGGGCCAGCAAAGTGGCTTGCAGGTTCTGGAGGGGCGTGTGCTCTTATTGCTGTGCCTGGAGTTGGGTAGTGAATTGTAGGGCAGAATTCGAGGCTTATCAGAATAGGAAGAACAGTCAGTACACAGGCTCTGAAAGCCTGCCCTGCCCAGCCTGAAACACAGAGGTGATCACGCTTGCTGCCACCTCTATTTCTTTTTCATTTGGAATTGGGATCTCTTTTTAATCAGCATGCCAAAAAACACCCCCCAAAAAAATCAAAACCCACAAATATCCAGCAGGGAAGCCAGGAGAAATTGATGAGGCTATAAAACAAGACTTCTCTGCATGTTTTTGCGTGGCTGTTGTAGACCATAAAACCTCATGGCCTTTTAAGAAACATACAATCTCTCTAATAGCCTCTTACTCAATGAAGCATGCCACCAGTGCTCCAGGGTGCAGCCATCCTCTCCCATCTGCCTCCTCATTGTTGTGCTGCTACAGCCTGCTGCATTCTGGCTTTCTGGAGTTTCTCATCCCAATGAATCCTTCAGGAAATAATTGAAGGTCTGAGTGCCCAACCTGCTCAGGATGGGAATGAGATTTTGGGATGTTTGGGCTCCTAGGGGACTCAGTGTCATTCAGCTTTGAGGGAGGGCATTGAAAAAGTTTATAGTAAGAAGCTGTTCTGAGTTTCTAGATGCAAAGCTGGCTAGAAGAGCATTGCTGTGTCTCGAATTCCAGGTGTACCTGAGAAAGCTCCTGTGCTCATTTGGTAACACTGCAGTTAGGGAGTGTGGCAGGAGGTGGCAGGAGGGAGCTGTGCACAGAGCCCAGTAGCTGAGCTGTGAGCTGCTGCGTGCTGCTCTTTGTTGCAGCTAAGTCTGCTTCCTTCTCAGGTCTGAGGAACAGAAACAACTTCTCTGCCGCCTTCTCGGTGACAAAGAGCTGGACTGTTGTAGAATGTCAACTGTTGCAGAAAAACATCTGTTTTTTATTTTTATTTTTTATCCTTCACTGCTCAGTTACACTGCAGAGAGAGGGAAAAGGTGAAGCTGGAGGGGAAGTAAATAGTATTTGTTGTCCTGGTAGTGTGCTCTACCCATTTCTTTAACAAAACAATCAGATGGGTGGCACGGATGCAGAATCTCCTGCATCCTCTGTGCAGTGGGTGCAGGCAGAGGTCAGCTCGGTGTGGCCCAGCTGCCTCCATAACTTCCAGTGATGCACTTCTCTGGCTGCACCCACAGCAATAACCCGTGCAAAAATGAGGCACGTCCCCGTTTTGCTTACCCCTCTGACTTCAGCTCTCCCACTGCCCCAGTTCATCCTCTGCAGCCTTCATCCTCAGGTGATGCCAGGTGTGGTTTGGTCCTTGCAGGGTGAGATGAGTGAGAAGCAGGAAGGGGGAGGCTGAGCACACGCAGTGTGATTATGCACCGTGATGTGGAGATGTAGGCATAAACAAAACTTCACAGTCACACTGCTGGGGAGTGAGGCAGAGGGCACGTCAGCACGGGGTGTGGTGCAGCAATCTCATCTGACCTGAAACCACCTAAGTGGGCAAAAGGGCAGCGACAGCTGCTGCCCTACGCTCTGTTGTGTGTTCCTGCTTCCTTGCAGTGGATGCCAGCAGGCTCTCAGCAGCAGCAGGGCAGGCTGAGTGCGATCTGTGGCTGTGCACAGAGCAGGAGTGCCTCTTGAACAGCTGCTCAGCCCCGTGGTGGCTCAGGGGCTCATTCATGAAACCACTCCCTGAGTTTCCCTCATAGCTCGGTCAGCTTTCCTGGGCTGAAGCACATTGACCCCTTTCTATGACTCTGTGACCCCAGGGCTTCATCTGGAGCAGTTGGAAGTGCTCCTTACTCCTTGCTCTGAGTGCTGTAGCTCACGTTGGCTGTGAGCTGTCTGGTTTTGGATTTTATTTGTGTGCACACATTGACATTTTCTGCCACTTCATTACCCTGGGTTCTCCTGCCATCTGTGGGCTATGATGTGGCTGACAATAACGCTTGGACAGGGATGTCTGACGTGAGAATCCTGCAGCTGGGCATGTCCCAGCCACGAGCTAAGCCAGCAGTTTGAACCTTCCCAAGTCGTGCCACTCTGCTGCCATCTCCTCATGCTTAGATACATGACACATTGCCACTGCCTGAGCTTTTAGTATGGTGCCCCTAGCTCTGATCTGACTTTGGAGCCAGGTTTGTACCTGGTTACACTGCTTTTTTGGGGGGGGAGCTCCTCAGACCCCCTGCTAGGCAGCCCTCCATTCCTCGTTAACCTTTAGAAATCACTTCTGAAAAATAGTTTTCTTTAAACGGGTGGTTCTTTTCAAATTGAGCTTTTGGCTTCTTGTCCCTTCTTGTCTTCAGCACGCTTCTCTTTTGTTTCCCCTTTAAGCAACATGTCCACGATGGGCGGAAGGAGAGCCTTGATGGCTTTGTGAAGACTTTTGAGAAGTTGCCCACGACTGATGGTTACCCTGGGATCTTCGCGTTAGACTGTGAGATGGTGGGTCCCTGATCAGCAGGGCAGGGCACACAAAGGGAAGCTTTTGGAGGAAGGCTGTGCGTGAGGGAAAGCTCTCTTCCTCTGCCACCTCCTCTCCTTCCTGTGGATTATAAATTATAGAGATTCGTGTTAAATTTGTGTTTGAATTAGCTCATAGTAATGTTGGCAGTGTGTGCTTCCTTTGAGGACCACGTGTGCCCTTGAGAAGTGGAAGCCAGTTGGTTTATGTGGAGCATTGGCTGGCCTCAGTACTCAGAAGCAGCTGCATTTTGGGAGCTGCAGCACTGAGCAGCCCTGCAGGCCCCGTCCAGAGATTGTCACACGTTTGTTCTCATGTCTGCTTTGCTGTCTGCAGTGCTACACTAAGCAAGGACTGGAGCTGACGAGAGTAACTGTGATCAACTCTGACCTGAAGGTGGTATACGACACCTTTGTCAAACCACACACCAAGGTGGTGGACTACAACACCAGGTGAGGACAGCTTTATGTGGCTCAGAGCTCTGTGGTCAGCACCAGTAACCTGGGGGAACTTCTGGGAGCACTCCCGTGACCTCCACTTCCTAATGCCTAGATCCCTTTGTGTCCTTCAGTCAAGGAAGCCCTCCTCTCTGTTTTTGCACTGCAGATTCTCAGGTGTGACAGAAGAGGACCTGGAGAACACTAGCATCACCCTGCGGGATGTCCAAGCCGTCCTATTGAACATGTTCAGTGCAGACACCATATTGATAGGGCACAGTTTGGAAAGCGATTTATTTGCACTAAAGGTAACCTGCGTGTCTCGTCTCCCTCTGGTTCTTCCCCACACTAGTGGCTGCTACATGTTGCCTTTTAATGTAGGGAATGTTTGCTTCCAGGCTGGAGGACTCAGGGGTCTGTCTTGTGTCTTGGAGGAGAATTGAGTTTGTGTGATCTCAGGCAGCTTCAGTGACCGTCCCCAGGGGGACAGACCTCCCTTGGAAGTGGGGGAGTCAATAGAGTGGGGCTGGCTGAAAGGACTGAGCTTCAATCTTCTGTCATTCAACCACATCATCACGTCAGCATCCTTTGCCTGGCCTGAAGCTGTGCTCAGCCAGGATCTGGGTGGGCTCAGGAGGCTGTGCCCTCTGTGTGTCTGTAGAAGCAGGTCCCAGTCTCCTTATTGCCTCTGCACTTGATTTTTAAGATGTCCGTCAGGTTCTCTGCCTTGTTTGCTGGGATTTGTGCCGTTGCTTTGATCAAACTGCTTCGACCTTTCAGCTCTCTTGTTTCCTGCCTGGCCTGCCTCAGTGTGGTCCTGCAGGGAGGGCTGCGTTCTGAGCACAGATCCTGGGGTTGGCATGGGCTGGGGTCACCAAGGAAAGCATGCAGCAGCAGGAGCTGGTGTTCAGTCAGTGCTCCTGGGCTGGGCTGTCCTTTATCACCAGCTGTGGCTGCCAGCTCACGGCAGTGCTTTGGGAGGAGGAGGTTTTAATGGATCACCTCTCGGAGGGTTCATCGCCGCCGTAAAAAGGATTTATTTACAGTTCCATCAGCACAAGGCGACTGTGTTGGCCTCAGAGGGTGCGTGGCTTTCTCCTGGCATGGTGGGCTCTGGCAGGAGAAGCGTGCTGTGACAGGCAGTGGCACGTCGAGTCGTAACATCTGAAGGCTGCAGCAGTAAAGCTGACATCTCGCTAATGGCCACGGCCAGCTCCAAATGGTGATAGAGTTTCAATTTTTATTCAAAGCCGTATTATCTCCTGCTCCCTCGGCCTTCCTGATCTACATAAGTAATTATCATTGCGCCTGGGTGGGTGCCAAACTTGACTGCAAGTCTGAGAGAGATTATCCATAACGTTGGCAGTTTTACACTCCGAAGAGCGTAGCAGGTTGTTTCTGTTAAGCTGCAGCTGTTCCCAGGCGTTCGTTGGAGCTCGGTGATGGAACTGTTAATGAGGGAGTTAGGGATTGTCATGCAACATTAGCTGGTGCTGGGGAAGAGTTGAGGCAGAGGATGAGAGTGGATTGTCGGGTCCTGCCTGAGCTGTGCTGCACTGAGGGCTCCAGAGCTTCTTTTGGATTAGTAGTGCAGGTTTCTCTCCTGTACCTCAGGGCTGAGAAACTGAGGCTGAAGATGTGCTGGATGTGAGCTGTGCGATCCAAAGCAGCGCTGTGTGTCTGCTGCCTGCCAGAGCTCTGGGAGTGGATGGGCACGCAGCCTGCAAGGGGTTTGGTTCAGCCACAGCCCTCCTGCAGGACTGGTTGGGCCGGAGCTCTGTGGGAGCTGAAAGCTTGACCGGAAGGTTGCGTGAGCGTGGTTAATCCTGAGGAGCACCCACCCCTGTGGGAGAAGGCAAATAAACACGTTGCTTTCCCCCTCCCTCCCTTCCTCCAGCTTATCCATGGCACTGTGGTGGATACTGCGATCGTCTTTCCCCACCGCCTGGGTCTCCCTTACAAGCGAGCTCTCCGGACGCTGATGGCAGACTACCTCAAACGCATCATCCAGGACAACGGTGAGAGCGAGGAGGGGCTGGGAGGGAGACCTCAAGGCCCACCCCAGCTGGGTGCTGTTCCTCGGGCCTGCCTCCCTCCCTTCCCTCCTCCCCAGGCCCCGTCCTGATGGTTTTGTCTGCGTGCCAGCTGCGTGTGGGCCCACGTACAAAGGCTGTGCTGCAGTGGGAGGCACAGGAGTGGTGTGAGAGGGCTGGAGGCAGCCCTGCCAAGGCCGTATCACTCTGCAAACTGACACTGAGCTTTGTCTTCCTGGAGCACGATATAAATGTAGTGCTGGGCAGCTTGAGGTCTCTCTGAGCCTTGGGGGGGGGGGTGCAGACGAGCAGTGCTGCAGCCCTTAGTTAAACCAGGCACACACGTGTTGGGTGGGGGAGCTCTTCCAAATCCAGCGCTGTGTGGTTCTCTGTGATCGCAGCTGGGTCTGTGCCTGCTGTGCAAAGGGCAGCGGGTGTGGGGCTGCCCCCCCTGCAGCAGAGGAGATAACTGCTGCCTTTCTCTCTCTGTTCCCCAGTGGAAGGACACGACTCCAGCGAGGACGCCAGAGCCTGCATGGAGCTGATGATCTGGAAGATCAAAGAAGATGCGAAAGTGAAACGATGACCTGCGCTTTCCTCTCCCTCCTGTTCCTCCTCCACCTCTTTGAAGCAGTGCAATAAATGCTCAGAGTAACACTGTCCACCCGTATGCAGCAGCATGCTACCCCAGGCTCCCCGTGCACTCGCAGGTATCTCACAGACTGACAGCAGCAGCCTGCTGCCTGCAGGTCCCTGTGCACACGTGGTGGCTCTCGGACCCTCTTTTCTCTGCCTGAGGGGGTACTCTGCAGTACAGCAGTTGCCCAGAAGGCATGGCAAGGTGGTTCTGAGCAGCACAGCTAGAGGGAACTCCGTGGTTCCTCGGAGAAGCTTGTTAGAGGTAGGTTGGATACACGTAGAAGGATCTTTCTGGTTCAGTTCAAGGTAGATGATGATTATTGTTGTTATTTCCTCCCAAATGTAACCGAGATTCTGTAGTCCAAAGCAGCCATCTTCCTGCAGTGCTGGGAGAGAGGGGTGGGAAACTGATGTGTGACCGGTGAGTGAAGGGTCAGATCAGCCACCCTGAGGCATCCAGCGCTGAGCCACCGCACAGCACAGCCAGGGCTGGGGGGAGGGAGTGCCTGTGGGGCAGCGAGGAGCTCCCTGCTGCCGTGGGAAGCTGGCAGCCCGCTCCTGTGAGCTGCAGGGGGAGAGCCCCAAGCATCAGGCATTGCCTGGAGCTCAGGGGTGGGGGAGCACGGAGCAGTGCTGTGTCTCTGCAGGCTGGGATGGGCTGTCCTTCCCTCAGCCCGGATTCCAGGAGCTCCTGCTTGGGGAGCGACGTTTTGGGGAGGACCTGTGTGCGACCGAGCTCCTGCCTCAGGGTGCACGCGTGCAGACAGCCCCATGCTCCATCTCTGATGCACTCCAGAGCAAAAGCAATAGATGAGAATACTCTTTCTTAGCTTTTTTTTTTTTTTTTTTTTTTTTTTTTTTTCTTTTCCAACTGGTTCACGTGTTGGGAGCTTTCAGAGAAGCAGCGTTTTCCCTTCTCGTTGTGTCCAGCTCCCCGGGACAGGAGCAGTGTTGTGTGTGCGTGGCTGTGGGTGCCTCCAGCTGCTCACTCTGCCTTCCCTCTGCTGCGTGTGGCACTGGGGGGGGGTCCCAGCCTCATTTCCCCAAGGAGAGCTCCTGCTGCTCCCCTTGTCAGTCACAGGACTTCCACCTGCAGCCGTGGTGGGTGTTTGTCTCCTGTCCCCCTCCCATCACCTGCAGGGAGCAGTGCTGTCTGCCCAGGCCCCGGGAGGGGGGACAGCTCAGATCTTCCTCCCCAGGGAAGGAAGCTTCCTCCTGCTTCGCCCTCCCTTAGTTTATCCCGTTTGTCCCCACCCCTGGCAGCGGCGGGGCCGTGCTGAGGATCTGTCCCTCAGCTTCAGCTGGGGGAGGGGGCACAGCATCTCTGCTCTGCAGTGCGATCAGAGCCCGGAGGGGGAGCTCTGGTTCCCACCCCCCCCTTACTGGGAAAGGAGATGAGCACTACTGGTGTGGGTGAGATGCTCCCGGCACTGAGCCCGTCCCGGGTGGGGGGGGGGGGGTGGGATGGGGGGGACACTGCGTGGCTGCCCGGAGGCCGTCGGTGTGTGTAAATGTTGTACCCTGTCACTTCTTTTGTAATTGTTTTTAATAAAAGGGTGTTAACTAGATGCACGCGGCCGCCTCTGCTTTACCTCCCCGAGTTGGGGGGAGTGGGGGGGTGATGCCTGTGCCCCATAGCTGCCTCCTGACCCCCCCCCCCCATCCGGGGGGAGAGCCCCCATCCATCAGACACACACACAGGGCTGAGCTGGAGCTGATTCAGCATCACGGGAAGGAGGTGAAGGTAAAAAGTTCACATCACAAACGGATCTCCCGTCGGAAGACCTCACTGGCCACGCGTTTCATTTCACGCCGCGCGTGACAAAGAGCCCACGCTGCAGCTCTGCCCCCGTTACCCCACGCTGCCCCACTGCGGGCGGTGCCCACCCCCCCACCCCCCCCCCCCCCTTGGGTGCCCGCTCCCGGGGTGGGGGTGCGGTGTTCCTGAGCCCCCCCCTCTGCTCTCGGTGCTTTCTGGACTGGCAGCCCGGAGCTTGCTTAATGGCCTCCAGGTTTCTGTGGTTAATTGCGGTGAGCAATTAATCTAATGACAGCGGGAGCAGTGCTCAGCCCCGCGGGGATGTGGGTCCTGATAGGATGCGCCCCAAAGCTTTGCTGACCAAAGAGCTGATTCATATCCCCTCTTCTATGGGTCCGAAACACGAGGACCCCCCCCCACAGCCCCCTCTGTGCCCCCCCCCGTGGTGGCTTAGTGGGGTCGCACCCGCCCCCACTCCTTCCCACGGAGCCAGTGCCCCACTGCCCCACACCTCACGCTTTGAGGAGCTGATGTGGGGCTGTGTGCTGCTTCCCTGGCCCAGGGGACGCGGTGCCCCACGGGGAGCACGTTGGGAGGGCTGGATCGGTGCCGGGGGTGTGGCGGGGGCTGTCCCACGGCCCCGCGTGGGCAGGGCATGGCACAGGCAGCGGGGCCACGGGCGGGATCAGCGCAGGTACTGCAGCCACTTCTCCCCTCTCCCTATATCCCCTTCCTCCCACCCGCACCGGGGCACCCGTGGGTGTGAGCGGGTGGGGGCTCTCCTGGGGGGCTGCGTCTGTCTCTGGGGGACCCTCTGATGGTGCTTCAGTCCTCACTTGGCCGATGGGGTTGGGTACGTGGGGATGGGATTGGCAGTGGGAATGGGGATGGGGACGTGGTTTGGGGATGGGGATGGGGGAGGACACAAGGATGGGGATGGAGACGGGGACGAGGATGGGGGCAGGGATGGGGATGGGGATGGGGGCAGGGATGGGGATGGGGATGGGAGCGGGGATGGGGATGCTGTGTTTTCCTGTGGGGTCAGGTGGAAGCAGCAGCAGCAGCAGCAGCCAGGTGTGGTCGCAGGGTGAGCAAACAGGAGGGAAATTCACAGCCCCACGGGTTCCCTGGGCGGGATCCGGATGGGATGCGCGGGCGTTTCCGCCCCGATCCACACCCACTGCTCATCACAGTGGCACGGGGCACCTCCACCTCGCTCTGACCCCATTAACCAGGAGCACTCACCTCGTAATCCCAGCCCCACGCGTGGGGCTCAGCGTGCTGTGTGCTTTCAGAGCCTCCCCCCGCGGTGCTGACAGACGAACCCCACCTGGGATTCCTTTGGGTTTAACTGTTTTGATCCCACGGGAACCCCAGAGCTGGAAGAGCCCCAGTATCCCCCGCTCCACCATTGGGGTGCTGTGGGGTCGGCTCACGGTGCTTTCGGGTGCTCCTCGGAGGGCCTCGTGTCTGCAGGTGCTTAATGAGCAGCTGTGCTCATTAAGCTGTGCCAAACGATGGCATCACCCCGGAGCAGAGCATGGGGGGGGGGTGGGGTGACAGCAGCCACAGTTTGGGGTACGTGGTTGTCACAGCCACTCTTGGAGCAAAGCAAAGGGGACACAGCAGCAGCAGCAGCAGCAGCAGCCCACCTCCCTGCAGCATCCTCCTCCTCCTCAGGACCCGAATGTGCCAAGCTGGGGGGGGGTTACTTAGGATGCAGGGACCAAAGCAGAGCCTTCGGTGGCAGAGAGGGACGGCGTTGTGGATAAAAGCTTTGGGTTTGGGTCCGAGCTGTCCTTTGGGGTCGCCTCGGTGTGGGGTGAGGTGGGCATTGGCCCCCAGGGGTGTGGGGCACTCAGCATCGCCATTGGGAGCGATGGGAGCAGAGGAGATCAGAGGAATGAGACGAAAAATGGTGGTGGGGATGGACTTCTTCCCCCGGATTATGAAACGAGGAGGGAATGAATGCTTCATGCCTCGCTGACTTCGGACACGTTGGGATCACAAAGCGCTGCACGAACATGAATTCATCTGCCCTGATGTCCCTGAGGGAATGTCACCGAGTGGATGGGGATGGTGACATCGATGAGGGCGGAGCTCCCTCGATGCAATGGCAGCGTGAGGAGAGTTCTCCCCCAATGGTTTCCCATAACTTCGCTGGAGAGGAATCTCTGAGCGGTCACAGGGCAAACTGGGGCTGAAAGAGACCCCCCCACCCCATCCCTGAGGGCACAGGGGATGCACCAACGCATCTGAGTAAATGTAGGGTGGCCATACATGGCCAAAAAAACGTCATCGTGTCGCCACTTCTGTGACATCCAAGTGTGGCCATGTCAAGAACACAGCTGTACCATCTGTCCTGCACTGTAGGGCATCCCAGGGGGTCCCACTGTGCCCAGCACTGCAGATATCTGTCTCCTCATCCCCAGGTCCTGGTAGAGGTGGCGGAATGGATGGGCAGGATGCAGCCCCGGGCTGCGAGCGGGAGAAAAAGAGGCAGCCAGGTTGGTGTGCAATGAGCACGGGTTGGGATCTGCCATTATTCAGACAGGGATCAGTGTGAGGATGGCCCATCAGGTGGGTGCAGGATTTGGGGTGGTGGATGGGATGTCCCAGCTTGGCGGTACCCACAGTGGGAGAGCAGGAGGGGAATGAGCATCCTTAGTGACAGCGTTATGGAAGCCTGTCTCGCTGGCAGTGGTCACCATGAGCACCAGCACTGTCCCAGTGTTCCTGGAGGGTGGAGGGTCATGGCTGACGGCAGCTGGTGGGTGACTGTGTGCTCTTCCAGCCTTCACCTGGGACGTGTGGGCCAACGACCGAGCGTCCCACGCACAGCTCAGGAAGAAATCTGTCTTCTGTCTGAGCAAGAAGAAATACACGGTGAGTCGGGCGGGGCCGACCGTGGGCCATCCCTCTGCGCTCGTTGTGGTGGTGGAACCAAACCATGCAGGGCTGAATGATGAGTGTTTTGTTGGGGGGTGAATCTGATCAGCTGTAGCGATCAGAAGTGTGGTCTGTCACTCGACCTAACAGAAGGGAACACGCCCAGGAGTGCATCCTCCTCATTTTCAATGCACAGTTTTGAAGATAACCCCTTAGTTCATGTCCTGGTGCTGTGCCCCTCTGCCAGCTTTCACCTTTATTTTCCACAGGGCAATGCCATTAAGACGGCCAAGTACAACGTCCTGACCTTCCTCCCCCTGAACCTCTATGAGCAGTTCCATCGCATGGCCAACGTCTACTTCGTTTTTGTCATCCTCCTGCAGGTGAGATGGATGTGGGGGAGAAGCACGAGTGTGAGGGGCTATTATCAATGAGGGTTTCCTGGTGCTCGGAGCAGAGAACCTCCGAAGGGACACTTGGGTTCCCACCTCTGACCTTAATGGATGATGCCGTGGGTTCCCCTTTTGTACTCATCAGGGGCACTGCAGTAGTATTTATTGGCTTTCAGGAACTCCGAGGGGATGAACCTGGGGAAAAATATGATTGTTTTAAATCAGTCGGGTTTGGAGATAAGCTAAGACTGTGTAGAAAAGTGCTAGACAAAAATCCTCCCCTCCACAAACGCTTATCTTGGTTCCTGCCATCTTTGAGCACTTCTAAGGGGGAGAACTGAGACCTGCGGTGTCCCGTGATGGGTTGTTCACTGAGGTGCCCTCCTCCTTCCCCAGACCATCCCTGAGATCTCCACGATGCCGTGGTACACTCTGCTCTTCCCCCTGAGCTGCCTTCTCACCATCCGCGCCCTACGGGACCTGATTGATGACATTGTGAGTGTGGGTTGGGGGGCGGTCAGTGGTGTGGGCCCCGTTGCCGTGGGGTGGGCTGGAAAGTTTGGGAGATGCCATCGTTCAGTGCACCCGAGGTACCATCAGCTCTACAAGATCCAAATCACTTCTCATTTTCCCTTTGGAAGGATGTGGCCAGATAGTTTCCTTCCTTCAGGAGTGATATCCTTAACATCCCTATCAAGGGCTGAATTCACAGTTTGGCCCCAGGAAATATCTTGAGGGGGCGATTTTTGCCTCTTCATCCATCAAAATGCATCTCTGGATCGCTTCAACGAGCAGATCCTGTCCTGGGGCAGAGAGATGATGGCAATAAGAGGGTTGCTTTCGTGGGACAAGGAAAGCCCAGCGTGGCACATCCACTTCTTTTTCTGTATCCCGTGCAGGGCAGGCACCAGAGTGACAGAAACATCAATAGCAGGCCATGCGAGATCCTATCTGGGAAGAGGTGAGGGTCTTTGGGGAGAAGGGCTCATGTTCTCCTTGCTGTGAAGCAGCAGCGCAGTGGTGGCTCATCTGAAGTGCAGAGCACCCCTGAACCCATTAACACAAGAACCCGGGAGAGCCGTAGGGCGGTCCCGAGGATGGATGTAAGGTTTGCCCCACTGTGACCCACGTGCCACAGCTTCAATATCCACGTTCTCCTAATTCCCCTTCAGCTTCCGCTGGCAGAAGTGGTGCGATGTCTGCGTTGGGGACATTGTCCGCCTGCGCAAGGACAGCGTCATCCCGGTGAGCCACACTCCAGGGCTGGTGGTCGGTGTGCCAAGAGGGGGGGTCAGCAAGGACAGACCCAACCCGGTGCTCTCCTCCTCCCTTGGCTCCTCCAGGCCGACATGCTCCTGCTGTGCAGCTCAGAGCCCAGCAGCCTCTGCTACGTGGAGACCTCTGACATCGACGGGTGAGCAGCGGTGGATGTCCCAGCTGGGGGCTGAGGTCTGCAGTCTTGGGGGGCAACAGAAATGGGGGTCAGGCGTGCTAAGGAGGCTGCTGGTCCTGCAGGAACCACGGCATCTGAGGTGCCTCCAGCAGCCAACCTTAAAGGCACTGCAGAAATGGGAAGTCATGGCAGGTGGGACTCCTCCAACAGATAACCTTACAAGCGCTGCAGAAATGGACTCAGCACTTCATTTTGTTGTCCCTCTTCCCCTCATTTTGAAAATGGAGGGCCAAGAAAATGTTGAGGCTATGGTTTTGGGGAAGAATGGCTCATGACCTCTTGTCTATCCCCTCATCTCCATTCCCTCCCAGCTGCTCATCCCTCCCGCGCATCTGTGGGATGATTTAATGACAGGGTCTCGCGGCCATGGCTTTTTTCCTGCTTGATGTCTGCCACGATAGCTCCCTATCTCGCTTTTCATTGCCATTGCTCATGTAATCACCCAATAATTAATGTCAGCTTCTGTCCCGTGGGGCCGATAGCAGAATTCACAGCGCTCTCGCCCTGTAGGGTTGTTTCATTCTTCCATCACTGACTCTTTTTTCACAGAGAAACAAACCTAAAGTTCAGACAAGCCCTCCTGGTCACCCACCAGGAGCTGACGAGCGAGGAGAGCTTGGCTGCCTTTGATGGTGAGAACCCAAAATGAGTGAGGATGTGGTCTCCACCCCACGGTCACATTGGGGCAGCCTTGAGAGGTCCCATGTTGGCCTCACTCTGTTCCCAGAGGCACCAAATGCCATCAGTCAGCACTTTCCCTGATGGAAGGTGAACCCTACTGAAGGGTCTGCATGGAGACCCTTCCCCAGCAGTGTGGTTGGGGTTGGGTTATGATGGGGGCCACTGGGTCAGGATGGGGGTTACTGGATTAGGATGGGGGCCACTGTGTTTGCACATCTTTCCCCTGACTCAACGTCTGTTTTCCTACCAGAATCAAGCTCTCAGCACCCAAACTTGAGCTCAGACCCTGGATTTTCCCCCTTTGGTCCTTCATAGGATGCTGTGTCATCAGATTTGGGAACGGAGGGGGCTGTATTTTACGCAAGGTGGTTCCTGGACTGGGCACTGCAGTCTCCAGCTCAGCCTTAACCTGAGTCCCCCATCCCACAGCTGGAAGGCACACAGGACAAATCTGTATCTTCCCCAATAAATCCTCTGCTCTGGAGGAAAAGAAGGACCTCTCTTTTCCCCCACAGCCAACACCTGCACTGTGTCCTCTGCTGCAGGGCGAGTGACCTGTGAGGAGCCCAACAGCCGCATGCACAGCTTTACTGGTGTGCTGCAGTGGAGAGGAGAGACGTATGCGCTCGATGGCGAAAGGATCCTCCTACGGGGCTGCAAACTCCGCAACACCGACACGTGCTACGGGTTGGTCATCTACACAGGTGAGCACCAGCTCAGGAAGGGCAGGAAACATCCAGTAACAGGAGGTCCCATATCTGCTGACGCAAAGTGGGGAGGATGTCCCTATGGGGACACGTGGGGGACTGGGGGGATGTGGGGCTGAGGGTCCCTGGTCCACTATGGGGTGTTCATCTAGGAGTCCCTGATCTGCTGTGGGCTGTGGGTCTTGGGTTTGAGGTCTGGGATCCCTGATCTGCTATGGAGTGTGGGTCTGGGGGTCCTGACCTGCTATAAATGTTTGTCCCAGTGCTGGTGTTGGGCTCATTGACAGGGAGACGATGAGCTGGTTCCACTTATTCCAGTCTATATTTCACCTGCACTGTGTCCTGACACCACGTCCCTTAATGTCCTTGTGCTCAGTGCAGCTCAGAGCTTGGCTACGCGTTGGCCATGGGGAGAGGAGGGCTGGGATTGCTGGAAGGAGCACTTCTGCTTACAAAAACATTTCTTGCCCAGGATTTGATTCCAAAATTATGAGGAACTGTGGGAAGATCAAGCGGAAGAAAACCAAGCTGGATTGCATGATGGACCGCCTGGTGGTCATAGTAAGTGCTCCACAAACACCTCCTGGGGGTGCTCAGGAGCTTCCTCATGAGACACTGCTTCCCTGGGTGATGCTCAGCTCTTGGTCCAGGTCCTGATGGCCAAATGTCATCACTTCTCTAATTGGCTGTTGGCATTCCTCTGCAGGAGGGTCAGGGTTAGGGTAAGGGTCAGGGTCAGGGTTAGGGATAAGGTTAGTGTTAGGGTTAGGGTCAGGAGGGTGGGGAAGTTGAGTTTCAGCCTATGTTTGTTGGGATACATTCAGCTGAATTCTACGCAATGATCCTTCAGCCCAGGATAGCACTTGAGCTTCTGCAGTGGTCTCGAACCACAGGGATGCAGTGAGACAGGTTGGAAGAGGCAATGGTTGGTCTTGGTCTGGTAGGTTCTGTGGGACGTGCCACTCTTGTCCTGCCTTCCCCTGTCAGATCTTTGTGGTGCTGCTGGCCACATCGCTCTGCCTCGCCATCGCCTCTGGGTTCTGGGCCAAGGTGTTCCAGGAGAAACACAGCTACCTCACTGCTCTCTACAAGCACACGACTCCTGCCAAGCAAGCTTTCTTCAGCTTCTGGGGCTTCACCATCCTCCTGAGCGTCATCATACCCATGTCTATGTACATCACGTAAGAACGACAGAGACCACATGCAATCTCCCTTCCCTTGGCCATCACCTTGGGTTGCAGCCACCAAGCAGGGCTGCCACGAAAGGGGCTCATCACCTGAGCAAGTCTCTCCCATCTGCTCCTTTTGCATGACAACACGTGCTGTGAGCTCAGAGAAAAGCCAGAAAGGAGATGCAAGGACACACACACCAACATCGGGAATGGTGGGCAGGCTGAGGGTGACTGGCTGATGAGGGCAGTATCTCCTTTCTTCCACTCCTGCTCTAGGTTTGAATTCATCTACCTGGTGAACAGCTTCTTTATCAACTGGGATTTGGAAATGTACTATGCTGCCAAGGACATGCCAGCGAAAGCCAGGAGCACCAGCCTCAACGACCAGCTTGGCCAGGTGGAGTACATCTTCTCGGACAAGACGGGCACCTTGACACAGAACATCATGAGCTTCAAGAAATGCTGTGTCAACGGGACCATCTATGGTAACTTCTGGTGGCAAGTTGTGTGGATTCCAGAGTTGGGTAGACCTTGGGTTGAGGCCGCTTTCGTTCTTTTCTCTTCTTGGCTTGCTGGGAAACTTGGGGCACGCGGGTTGGTCTTGGTGGTGCAAGAGGAGGAGGTGAAGAAGCCATCCCTTCCTTTAGGATGAATCCCTATGGTGAGTGCATGTGATGCTCTTCACCTTTTTAACACTTCTGAGTGCTTAGAAACCCTAGATTTGCCACTTCCTTCCTCCTCTCCTTGCTACATTCACTCGAGCTCTTGGCTGCCTTTTGGTGCTTAATTAGTGACATTTAGAGAGCAGTGAAGGGCAGAGCTTTAGCACTGGATGAGTGTTGAAAATGTCTCTCCTTGCCAGCAGAAGTGATTCCTTCTAGCAAAAAGCTGCTTGGAGATCTTGCTAGCAACGCTCCCAGCTCTGCAGTAACGGAATTATTTCATGTTTTGGCAGGTTTGGGCATGGGCCATGAGGACAAACACCCAGCGGTGCGTAATTCCCCTCTCCCACACAGCATGGGGCCAAATGGGACTGTGTCAGAGCCTTATAGGGTGGCTCTGTGGTTGGTGTCTTGGGTTCCTGCATCCTGCATGGAACCATGTACCTCTTGCAGGGCTCGGGGTTGACCCAGAGTTGCCGTGGGGAGAAGACTTTGGACTCCGCCAACGTGGGGCTCCTGGAAGTGGCTCATCGGGACAGAGACCCGGTGCTGCGCGAGTTCCTGCGGCTGCTGGCCCTGTGCCACACTGTCATGGTGGAGGAGAGGGGCGGTGGGTTGGGGTCTCCAAAGAGTGGGTCCCATTCGAGGCACGGGGGCTGTGGAATGGTTGATGAGAACTGTGGAGTCTCTGTCGGGTAGGGTTTGGTACGTGAGGACAGAGAACACAACGGCACTCGTACGGCTACGATCCTCTCCTGTTCATAACAAAAGTTAAAGAAAGAATCTTAAAATTAAAGATTTGGTAGTTTTAAATCAGCAGAAGCACGTGTGATTGTAAAGCAAGCGTGGCTTCTGAATGGGTGGCTTCTGAAATGGGATGGATTGAGTGTCTCTTCACCCAATCCTCGCTTCCCTTCCACAGACCAACTGGTTTATCAGGCGGCTTCTCCCGATGAGGAAGCACTGGTGCTGGCAGCCAGGAGCTTGGGGTACGTCTTCCTGTCCCGAACGCAAGACACCATCACCATCAGTGAGCTGGGGGTGAAGAGGACGTACCAAGTGCTGGCCATGCTGGACTTCAACAGCGATCGCAAGAGGATGTCAGTGTTGGGTGAGCTGAGGTGGCACCAGGATGGGACCTTGCGTGGGGACAGCAAAGAACAACTCTGTCCCTTCTCCTTCCCAGTGCGGGACCCGCAGGGCACGATCCGGCTCTACACCAAAGGAGCTGACACTGTAATCCTGGAGAGGCTGCGGGGCCGGGGGCCCAACCAGGACTTCACCGAGAGGGCTCTGGATGTGAGTCCCACAGCAGCTGGGGCTGGTTGGGTGCCCCAGTGTTTTTGTCTCCCCATTCTGCCTTTAGGATTTGTCTCTGTATTTCACTCCTTCTGCTCTGAGCCTCAAATGCACTTGGGGTTGGGACTGAGGGCCCCCAATCCTCCCTTGGCGCTCTGAAATAGGGTCTGATTTTTGGGTGGTCCTGCGAGGAACCAGGAGTTGGACTTGATCCCGATGGGTCCCTTCCAGCTGGGAAAATTGCATGGTTCCTGGGAGTGATGTAGGGTGAGGGACAACCAGATCCCAGAGGAGACCTCAGACCCCATGGGAGTCGAGGTGAGGGGGACACGATGTCTCATGTTGGCAGTGCTTTGCGGAGGAGACCCTGAGGACGTTATGCTTGGCCAGCAAGGAGCTGAGTGAGGCGGAGTACAACGAGTGGGGCAGGAGGCACCAAGCAGCCAACGTCCTGCTGCAGGGCCGAGCACGCGAGCTGGACAGGCTGCACGAGGAGATGGAGCAGGACCTGGAGGTGGGAGGGGGCCAGGGGTGGGGAGGAACCACTTGCCCTGCTCCCCATTGGCCCTACAGAGGGGAGGAGTGTCGGGTTCGGCTCTTCGGGGCAAAGGGGGAAGTGTGGGAGGGTGGGAGGGCAGGTGGAGATACCCCTTGGAGTGATTCTGTGACACGTCCACCCATGGGAAGGAGCTGGAGGCTGCAGGGACCCCAGGATTAACCCCCACCTTGTCCTGATCCCCTGCCTCATGTCATGGCACCTTCCCTCCAGCTGCTTGGGGTCACGGCCATCGAGGACAAGTTGCAAGAAGGGGTCCCCAAGACCATCCAGCTGCTGACACTGGGCAACATCAAAGTGTGGATGCTGACAGGAGACAAACAAGGTCAGTGGAGCCAACCCCACAGATCGTGTCACCCATGGGGAAACTGAGGCAGGGGAAGCTGTCTGTGTGATGACACAGGGCTGGAGCACAGCCCCCAGCACCTCAACACCCCTGTGTTGCAGAAACTGCCATGAATGTTGGCTATGCCTGCAAGCTGCTCACGGATGACATGGAGATCCTGGAGGAGAAGGAAGTGAGGTGAGGAATCATGACCTGGTTCGTGGCCAAGGGGGTTTTGTTCCTGGAGGTGTTTGGGAAATATGTAGTTGTGGCACTTTGGGACACGGTTGGTGGGCAGTGTTGGGGGTTGGTGGACAGTCGAAGCAGATGATCTTAGAGATCTTTTCTGACCTTAATGATTCTATGACACCCAAGGGCATAGGAACCATTGCAGGGTGGGCAGAGCTGGAGATGCTTCTCCTTCCCCATCCCAGCCTGGGTGTCCATCCCCATCTTCACCCACTGATGCCTTTCCAGTCTTTTCCACTCATTTCTGCACCTACAGCTCTCTTCTTGGCAGGATTTTTGCACTCAGCCTGGTTCTCTGGCCTCCAAACCACGTGCACCAGGGCTGATTTCCCATCTCATGAGTCCTCACATCCCCGCTCTGCCCCTCCTGCTCCACCATTGGGTACCAGTCCCACCTGGACCTGACTTTGAGATGGCAAAGCCCAACCAATGGGTCACAGCCAAACCCAGCCAACACGCCCATATGCCCTCCTCACACAGCGAGCTCCTCGAGGCTTACTGGGCGAGAAACAACAACATCAGTGGCGGTGACTGTGTCCCACAGCAGCACCCGGAGCCTTTGTGCCACAAGAAGAGAGCTCTCGTCATCAGCGGGGACTTCCTGGTAAGGTGATACATGGGGCTGGTTCTGCCCCAAGGCATTGGATGGCACGAGGGGGTACCCAAAAATGGGTGGGGAAAGCCACAGGAACCCTATTTTGGGATGGGGAATTGATATTGGAGGAGGAGGAGACCTCATACTGATTGTTTTGTGATGGGTGGCTTCACCCATGGCAGCCCAAGTGGTCTGGTGGGGGCTTGTGGGCTCTTCAAGGAATGCGTAGATGTGGCACTTTGAGTTAGTGGGCAGTACTGGTGGTAGGTGGATGGTTGCACGGGCTGATGCTGGAGGTCTTTCCCAACCTCTGTGATTCTATGGTCGCACTGGGACAAACTGGTCTCAAACAGTACGGACTGAGTGACAAAACCAGAGAAAACTGCTTTTCTGTTGCACCTCCGAGATCCAAGAGCATCACTGGTTCTACTGTGACACCCTCAGCAGTCTTTAGGAAACTGCTGTTATCCTCCCTCCAAGCCCACAGTTGTGTCCCTATGGTAAAAGGGGATGCAGAGCTCGGTCTAGCCCCACCCCCCCCACCCTCCCTGTTTGCATAGGGAGGACCTGCAGCCCCCATCTCTCTTGTCTGGCCCTGGTGTGAAACTCCAACCTTGTGTGCTCTCCCCAAAGGACACGATCCTCCAGACTGGAGAGGTGCTGCAGAAGAAGGGACAGCTGTGGCAGCAGCTGGTTTGCCATGGGGCTGCAGACCCACAGGAGCAGGACAGTCTGCTGGAGAAGGCCTTTGTGGACCTGGCCACCAGCTGCCAGGCCGTCATCTGCTGCAGGGTCACCCCCAAGCAGAAAGCTCTCATTGTACAGCTGGTGAAGAAGCACAAGAAAGCCACCACGCTGGCCATCGGGGATGGGGCCAATGATGTCAACATGATCAAAAGTGAGGCTGGGGAATGTGCCGGTGGGTTTGGGCTGGAGCATCCAACTGATGAAGGTGGTGGCGCCCCATCTGCCATGGCCACCATGTCACCTCTGAGGCGGAAAGCTGGGAGAGGAACACTCAACTCAATTTCCAGCCCAACTCCTTACCCAATTCCCAACCTAATACCCAGTACAACTCCCAGCCCAGTTTCCAACACAGTTCCCAATCTGTTTTGCAACGTGGCTGTGTTGGGAGGGGAGTGAAAGGCACAAGACCAGGGAAAGGGGCAGGGTGGGCTGCCTGCTTGGGCAATGGGGATGTCCTGAAGACTTCCCTGCCTCTCCAGCAGCCCCCAGCACAGGGCTGTGCTCTTTGCACACCCAACAAGATGCTCTATGGCAGGAGGGCTTTTCCCTGGGCTCAGTCTGCTGGGAAACCAAACACTGCAGAAAAAGGGCTCTCCTAAACCCTCACTGCCCACATCTCCCACCCTCTGTAGCCGCCGACATCGGGGTGGGCATCAGCGGGCTGGAAGGTGTGCAAGCCGTGCAGTGCAGCGACTATACCCTGGCACAGTTCTGCTTCCTGCAGCGCCTGCTGCTCGTCCACGGCCGCTGGGGCTACATCCGCATCTGCAAGTTCCTCCGCTGCTTCTTCTACAAGACTTTTGCTGGCCTCATGACCCAGATCTGGTTCGCTTTCCACAGCGGATTCACAGCCCAGGTGAGCAGTGGGAGTGTATTGGTGGGGAATGCTGCTGTCCTGTGGGTTTTTGCCTCTCCTTCCTCCCTGCCTCATTTCCGGGGGCTCTCTGGATGTGAGGATTGGGATAAGGCACTGGTAGCTCTTGTGAGTAGCGGTCATAAATACATAGGGAAATATGCCACAAGGTTTTGCCCAAAATTGGAGTTTCTACCTAAGGGTCAAAGGATGTTAGAGCAGCGTGTGGCTCCAGCCCCATCTCTGTGGCTGCAGACAGCCCAGTGCTGATGCAGACCTCAGAACAGGTCCATGGTAATTTCCATGGGATCTGAGCCTCACCCCAGTGCCTGGGCATCTTTTCTGCCACTTTCCAAAGCACCTCTGAGTTCACAACCACTTCATTCTCCCTGCAGCCTCTCTACGAAGGCTGGTTCCTTGCTCTCTACAACGTTTTCTACACCGCCTACCCCGTGCTGTCTGTGGGTCTTCTGGAACAGGTATGATACCACCAGGCTGCACCCAGTCCCCGTGCCTGGAAGACAAACATGGCAAGGGTGGGAGGACGGTGCTTGACCCCTCCGTGTCCCAGCAGGATGTGAGCGCCAAGAAGAGCCTGCAGTTCCCTGAGCTCTACACCATTGGGCAGCAGGACGAGCTGTTCAATTATCGTGTTTTCAGCGTGACGCTCCTGCATGGTGTCAGCACATCGCTCGCCAGCTTCTACATCACGCTCTGGGCCTTCGAGGACTGTGTTGGCAGCAGGACCGTGGGGGACTATGAGTCCTTCTCCATCACGGTGGCCACCTCGGCTTTGCTGTCAGTCCTTGTGGAGGTGAGAACCACTCTGCTCTTCCCTGTGTCAGAGCTGGGGATGAGTGGTGCACTGGAGGCTGTTGGCAAGGGATTGGAGGCCAAGTGGAGGGTGGGTTGTAGGGCAAAGGGACCCTGGGCACGTTGTGATGTTGCCCGGTGCAGCTGGGGGTGACCTCCCCTGGCCAAATGGAAGTACATCCTCCAGCCTTCACAAGGAGTCGTATGTCCATGCAGATCATCCTGGACACAAAGTTCTGGACGGCATTATCCTTCCTGATGGCCGCAGCCAGTGTGCTGCTCTTCTGCCTCTTCTCCTTTCTGACCCAAAGCATCGATGCCTTCAGGATCGCCCCCACTGTCTTCCGATTTCCAGGTGAGGTGCCCCAAATCCCTGAAGTGAATACCTCCCAGTGCCAGGCCAGCCCAGGCTGGGATCCATGCTAGGAGCTGTTCCCGCAGTAGACTGTGTCTCCTCTTGGCAGTATCACATTCCTTTTTCTGATCCTCTTGTGCCACGTGACAGATTGACCATTTCTTGATCTTGCTGTCCTGATTTTTGACTCTGGTCTCGAGTCACCTTTGTGAGTGTGGGGCTGTCCTCTCACCAATGCTCTTTCTCCTCTCCACCTCTGCTGCTTGAACACGGCCCCCAGACGCCACCCAAAATGCTCTGACCGACCCCTACATCCTGCTGGTGATCCTGCTGTCCCTGGTGGTGAACACCATCCCCTCGCTCGCCGTCCGCTCATACCATGCCGTCACAGGCAATGGCAGCATCCAGCAGGTGAGGATCTGCTTCTGGGACCAGCATCTGTGACCAGCAAGGGCATTGCTGGCGGTGTGATGAATGTGATTCCCTAGGGAAGTCACCAGGCCCCTGTCTCCTTGCAGAAGATCTGCTGGAAGGCCAGGCAGGAGCCAGAGCCCTCAGTGGAGCTGCGCACCCACGTCCCCCGCGGTTCCTTCCACCACCGTTCCAGCTACGCCTTCTCCCACCAGGAGGGCTACGCCGACCTCATCACACGTGGGGAGAGCCTACGCACCAAGGGCACCCACGCCACCAAGAAGACCCACACCACCAAGAAGACCCACGCCACCAAGAGCACCCACACCACCACCAACACCTGTGTCACCGCAGCTCTCCATCCCCAACGGACAACCCCAGCTCAGCCCTCCCACCACAGCTGACCCGACCACATCCTGCTGCTTCCAAAGGGGTTTCCTCCTCTTGGGGGCATTGGAATCCAGTTTGGGTGTTTTTTGCTTGACAATCTCTGCACAGTGGTCCCCAAAGCCATGGGAGCACGGTGCCCTTTGTGCCATCCTATCCCCAGGAGCTCCCACTCCCCGTGTTTTGGGGGACACACACAGCCCATGGAGGGGATACTGCAGAGCTACAGCCTGGGGACAGCAGGAGAACCACTGGGTGACAGGATCACTCTGGGTTGTTTTTTTTTAATCCTCATTTTTATAATTAAAAGCCCCCGTGCCAGCGCGGGATACACACACACATGCGGGTGTGAATGACTAGAAAATAATTTATTGAAGAAACAGAAAGCTGCAGAAATACAACACACTCATGACCAGTAGAGGATGAACAAATAGAGATATTATTAATTATTATTATTATTATTTTCCCTCTTAATACCTGTCAACAGGCTGGAGTTCCGCTTCCTGGTAATTCCCCCTGCGTGAGTCATTGTGAAGAACAAGGAACAAACTCCAGAGCACACAGCACGTTTTGGATAAAGTGCCTGACACATAAGACTCTTTTATTTTTATTTTTTATTTATCTTTTTTCATTATTATTATCTTTTTCTTTTTTTTTTTAATCTTTTTCTTTTTTTTTTCTTTTTTTTTTTTAGCATTAGTAAACAGCTTAAAACAAATATAATTGCAAGACACGGAGGAGTAGCAATTGCATTTTGTAGGGTAAAACCTATCCCACGAGGTGAACGATGAAGCAGCAGCAAAAAAAAGAAAAACTAACGTAAAATAATAATAATAATAATAATAATAATTTTAAAAAATCCAATTTAGTCGGAAGGAAAAAGGCATTGGAAAATGGAGGGATGCGGCCCCCAGAGCAGGAAGGGTGGGAGCGAGTGGTGCCTATTGCTATGCAGAAAGATGAGCAATGCTGCAGCGGGGTGGGTGGAGGGGGGAACCCGGTGCTGTGGGCTCCTCCTGGGCAGGGGGAGCTCTGCCTGACTTGTTGTTCTCCTTTAGAAGTGAAGAAATAATACAAAAGGAACCGAAGCGTCCGTACGCGCAGCCCCAGCCCCAGCTCCAGCGCCTCTTCTGCTCTGAGATGAGGGAAAAGGAGTGTGTGTCCCCATTGCCCCCTCGAACTGACCCATGGATGAACCCGTGGGTTTTGGCTCTGGTCGGAAGGGCGGTGTTGTACACAGGATCTCATCCTGATGCTCCCATGTTCGGCACTGGGAAGTGCCCAGTGCTGGTATCCCACCATTGGAGACGTCCTTAGAGCTGGGAAAGCTCAGCTCTTGGCTGGGTTATCATGGGATGTCAATGCCTGAAGCTCAGCTTTGAGGTTCTGTTGGCCCTCTGCTTCTCCTCTCCCACTGGGGATGGAGACATCACCTCCCCACTGCAAATATTTGTTTTTGCCCTAAAGGGAGAACTGGCCTGAGGCTTCACAAGTAATGGGATGACCCAAATCCCTGAAAACTTCCACAGTGGAGTTAGGGCACAGTGACCAGGCTGAACTGTGGGGCTGAAGGTCCCAGGAACCCTCCTCTCCCTCGTCCTTCATCAGCACAGAGCCCTGGGCTCTTTGCTTCCTGACGGCCCCCACCAGGCAGGAGTTGCTCTTGTTCTTGATGTTCCCCATTGGGCTCCAGTTCTGCTCCTGCTCCCCACAGCACAAAAATACCCTTTTGGGGCAACCCTAGTCGAGAGAATTGTCTTTAGGACAGAGCTCGGATTGTCATTACCTGCAGGGAAAAAAAAAATCTTTGGTATCGTTGCAAGTTGCTCCTCAAGGCATTTTGGTAGGTGTGGGCAGCAGGTGAGGCCGGATCCGGCACAGGGCAAAGACCCTTTGGTTCAGTGGGTGCTGGTGGGTGAAGGACAAGAACAGCACTCAGCGTTCAGCTCCTCTGGGATGTTCCAAACCATTGGGTTCTTGTCCCAAGATGGAAACCAGTTGGACTCTGTAGGGTCCTAGGACTGGTGGCTGTGGGTTGGGTGTAAGCTTGGTGACACCTCTGTGTGGTTGGAAGCGAGGTCTGAGCATCCAAAGAGCAACACTGGGATGGACCTCCAAGCAGCAACATTTCCCTACTGGGAAAGGTCTTGCAGGAATTTCTGGGACTCAAAGGGACACGGAGCTCCCCAGAAGACACCAGGAGGGTTGTTTGGATGGGTAGCCATGAAGAAGATGAAGACTGCAGGATGCTGCATTGAAGAAGCTATGATGCTTTTGGGGACCACGATGGTGGGGCGCAAAGAAGTTGAGATCTTGTTCCTTGAACTTTGGGGCCACATCTACTGACAGAGGTGAAGGATGGAGAAGTGAAGAGGCAGAAGAGGACTGAAGAATCAGCATTTTAAAGTAAAGGCAAGGACAGAGACAAGTCTTCAAGGCTACCCCAAAGGAAAGCAACCCGAGGCCATCATACAATCACAGAGTGGTTTGGGTTGGGAGAGACCCCTGAAGATAAGCAGTCCCACTCACTGCCATGTGAAGAGACATCCTTCATGAGACGAGGTTGCCCAAAGCTTTGTCCAACCCAATCTTGAACGCTTCCAACAATGGGGCATCCACACCTCTGGGCAACCCGGTTCACTGTCACCATCCTCAACGTGACAAGCTTCCATTTCCCAGAATATTTGCAATGTGGGAAGGAGGGCGGTGATAGGGCATCAGGGTCGTTTCCCTCATCTCAGAGCACATGAGGAGCCCAGAGCTTTGCGAACTCAGGTGACGGCGGCTGATTGTCTCTGTCTCTCTTCTGCGTGAAGACACTTGGGTTTTGACACACAGATCTGGATAAAGCACAAATTAAAATCCCCAAACCTGAGAGGCGCGGGACCTGGCGGGGTTGGTTTGGCATGGGTGGGCACACGCAGGGGTCCCATGCCCCGCATCCCTGTACCCGGTTTGCTGGGCGTGGGGTCGTGTGCCCCCACAACCCCCCTGCAGCCCCTACACCGTCACCCATTGGGGCAAAGGAGTGTGCAGAGAAAGAAAAAGGAGAAAAGAAGCGGACGAACCAACGGAGGGAGAAAGGACAGCTCTCCCTCCCATCATTGCGTGACTCAGAGAATAAATAAATGCGGTGATCCATGCAGAAAACTCTTCATCAACCCAAAAGCCATGGACAAAAGAAGCACAGTTTGTCCCCTCCCTCTCCCACCCACCCACCTCCCCGAATAATTATTACATCACTTCAAGAAAGAGTATATTTTTTTTTCTTCCATGCATAAATCAAATTCTCATCTCGTCTTTTTTTTTTTTTTTTGTCTTTTTTCTTTTTTTTGGTCTTCTTTAAATTACATCTGAACACAGAACACGTATAATAAATACTCTCATACGACATGACTCGGAGAAAAGTAACACGTCTCAACGCAAAGGTAACGTCGTCGGTATTCCTTCATCTTTTTTTTTTCTTTTCTTTTTTTTTTAAAAGGACTCGTTTAAATACGAAATCTGTAAACTCCGAGGGTCCCTTTTGCATCTTTCTCTCTCTCTCTCTCTCTTTCTCTCTCTCTCTTTCTCTCTTTTTCTTCATCGTGAACCTACCCAGCTTCCGTTTCCTTAACATTCAATATGTCTCCCATTGAACGCGTCAAAGAAATAAGAACATGCCGTCTTCTGCAAAATTATAATTTAACAGTATAAAGCTTCAAGTCACAAATTCCAAAAACTAGCTAAGTCATTATTATTATTTTTTTAATTATTTTTTGTGGGTTTTTTGTTTTTTTTTTCCTTTTTTTTTTTATCACATAAACTATACATTAAATATCTTGAGGTATTTCAGAGAACATTGTCAAAAGCTTGTAAGGTCTGTGCTGGGTGGAAAAGAAGGCTTTCTCCTGCATAGAGAACGTCTTTGGTATCTCAAGCCGGGTTAGGGAGAAGGGGTAGGATCTGGTCAAGGCAATAGTGCGGAGGGGATGGGGATGGAGGGCAAGCAGTGGGATGCTCTGATCTGCTCTCAGTGGGACGCAGGGGCTGAGGATGGCTCTCGGTGTCCCTGTGGTGGGGGTCCCATTGGGCTTGCCATTTTGGCCACATTTGGTCCAATTCTGAAGGAGCCGTTTCCCACAAGATGCATTGGACGGAGCCTTGGGGGGGAGGAAGCTAAGTGCTCCCGGAGGGCTTCATCCAGAAAGAAGGGATGAAGTGTTTGCTCAACACAAAGAGTACAATTTGACCCAAGATTTCCCCGAACTTTGGGGGATTTCTGCGGAAGAGCATCTTCTCCTGAGGGCCCTCCCATTGTCTCCTCCTAAAGCAGAGCCACTCCCGTCCTACCCAACAGCAAAAAGAACCTCTGTGTGGACCTGGAAACTGCTGGAACTCTTATCTCCAAAAAGAAGAAGGGTTTGGAGAAAGTTGGCGGTGAGAAACACCGCTCATCCACTCCGCGCTACTGGAAAGGGAAACACGAGCTCCAATCTGAGCTGAGCAGTGAAGGGACATCCGCGGTGGAACCAGCAAAGGAACATCCGTAGAGGAACCCATGTCTCTAAGGTTGCCTCCAACCTAAGCCACTCTACAATTGAGTTCCAGAGCAGAGCTGGCCATGGTGCTGACCCCGAGAGGACACCAAGATGCCGGGTCGGTGCTCTGGGGCAACTGGGGGACACTGGGGACATCTGAAAGGGAAACGGCAGTGAGAGGGAAGGGCGATGCTTTCCCTTCCAAAAGGACGAGGGTTTGGCTTTCTGTTTCCTCCATCCCAACACCCAAAGGCTCTGAGAGCTGCCAGGATCCATCCGTCCAGAGAGCTGAGGTAACAGTGAATCTTGAGGACAAAAAAGGAAAAAGAGAAGGAAAACTAACAACAACGAAATGAAGCGGAGGAGCAGAGAAATGGCCACACACCTTTGGTACAAGAAAAAGGCACTCATCGACCACGCCGCCATCCCAGGGATGCTCACTCACCTTCTCTCGCTCTCGGGGGGGAGGGGGGGGGAGGAAAAGGGGGTGGACTCGCAGGGAAAGCGGCGCTGCCAGCACAGACCAGACAAGGCAACAAAATCTTTGGTATCAGACGTGATTTTCAAATCACAAAAAATTGAAAACTCAAGTGAGGTAGCCTTGATTCTCGGGTTCTCACTAGAAATGTCTTTGCATCCTTGAGGGCCTGTGGCATTGACTCTTTGTTTTTGTTTTTGGTTTTTTTCCTTTTTTTTTTCCTTTTTTTTTTTTTTTTGGTATATATATATATTTTTGGTTTGTTTGTTTCCTTTCTTCTTCTTCCCCTTATATTGAATTCATTTGTTTCTGTGTGTTGTTTTTTCTCACTTCCCAAACCAAGGGCCCTCCCCCCCCTCCCCCCCTTCCCCTTTTTCCTGGCTTTTCAGCCCTTGAATACGACCCGATGGGGTTCGGGAAGCCAACCCCCCCATCGTCACCACGTCACAACAAGACAAGAAGAAACGTCAGGGGAACGCCAGCGTCGGGGAGTGGGTTGTGGGAGGCGGGTACAGGGGCGATGAGCTTCACTTTGCTTTGCTCTGCTGTTCTTTCTGGGTTCTGGTTGGCATGTGCCCCTTCCCAGCCCTTCTTCCTCCTCCTCTTCTCCCTTCCTCTCGCCCATCCGCTCCCCCTGGCAGTGGTCCGGGTCGTTGCGTGGGGCCGTGCCCACCTCTCACCCGCCCCATTGGCTCTTTGGTAAAACAGTCCCAAAATTCATCCCCAAACCATGCGGTGGTGGCTCAGGGCTTTGCTTGTAGGGTTTTATTTTCACATTCTCTCTTTCATTCTTCCGTCCTTTCTTTCCTCTCTCTTATTTTGGGTGCTTTTATTTCTTCTTCTTCTTCTTCTTTTTTTTTTTTTTTTTTTTGGGTGTACGCAGACACTTTTTTTTTCCTTTTTTTTTTTTTTTTCCTTTCTGTTTTCCCTTCTTTTCAACAAGGTGCCTTCCTGTTACAGACAACAGATCGCTCTCAAAGTAAAGTGAATCGAAGAAACCATAGCGCTAGAACACAGACGGTACTATTTTACCCGCATCAATTCAACAGTGTCCCATTATTATTATTATTATTATCTGGGTTTTGAGGGTTGGCTTTGGAGGATTTCTCTTTCTCCCCAAGTGATGGGGGTGGCAGGGGGGACCTGGCCTTCCCCTCCATCCCCTCAGCCCTTCCCAGACACCGGGGCCCCTCGGATCAGCGCAGAGCCTGCAGGGTCAGGGCGACGGCCGAATGCAAAGGGTTTGACCTCGTGATTGCTTTTCATATGGCACAAGTCACCATCGAGAGCTCAGAGGGAAAGATCGTTTTTGAAGCTAGTACCACTGCTCCAGAACTGCGCGTTTAAGGCAGGTTGTTAATTGGCACAAAAAAAAAAAAAAAAAAAAAACAATAATAAAAACAAATTCTCTCGTCATTTGGTTTTGTTTCGGTGGGTCCTTTTTTGGTGATTCTGCCGGTCTTTGCGTTGAGCTTGCTTGGTTGTGGTTTCTGTCGTCATCCCGTTGGGGTTTGGTTGGTTTTGGGTTTCTTTTTTCTTCCCCTTTTGAGCTCATCGGAGAGTTCTCCCCTTCTCACACACAGCATTTCGCCACCAGGTCCGTGGGGTTTTCCTTCTCCACCGCGCTCCGACGCCGCCTCCCGCCAGGGGTTCAATTTGGTTTTTGGTTTTGCAATTTCTTTGGTAACAGAGACAAAGACAAAAGGGGGTCGGAGTAAGGGCACGAGTGCGTGTGGAGGGGAGGACGGGGCAAGACACAAAGCCAACAAAACTGCTTTGTCTGAGTTCATTCCTCAACCCAAAAGTTGAACCAGGAATCAAGTGGCGAATGCTGGAGCCAGCCCGGCCCCAAGCCGGCTGCCGGGAAAGACGCGATGCTTCGCTCCAAGTCTCTCCTCCCATCTCCTCTCAAACAATTCATGTTTTTAAATACCCGATTTCTGTAGCTAAAATGTGCTTCTTGACCTGCGTGGGCTCGAGGTGGAGCGGCCATGGTGCCGCTGGGGATGCTCAGGGGGACCCAGGGATGGGTTGGGGTGTGCAGAGGGTCTGGTGGTGGGGTGGGTGCTCCCGGGGGTTGAGGAAGGTGCTCATGGAGGGAGGTTGTGGGGCTGCCCTTGGCTGGGTTTCCAACAGCTTCAAGGGAGAGGAGCACCCACGTGTCAATGGCAAAGAGGGTTCGGCTGCTTTGGGAAAACCTGCTGTGCCTTCGGGGAGCAAAAAGCTTCAGCAAACGGAGACCTGAGGTCACCTCCAGGCATCCAGAGAGCATTTTCCCTGCTTACCCATCTTTGAATAATGGAGATTTTCACCCTGGCAAGCTGGTTTCATACCAGAGAGCAGCCCCACAACTTCATCTCCTGCATCTCCCCCATCTTTATCCCAACCAACACTGTGGGAGCTCTAAGAACAGTTGTGGTGGAGGCAGAAGTTATGGGGGGCACAGCAGGGAACAAGGTGCTCCTAACCCCAAAGGCTGGACCCTGGCGGGGTGGGGGGCAAAGACAATCTTTGTGAGGTATCCCCAAGCAACTCCTTTCCCTCTCCTCCATCCCACATCCCACACTCCATGGGCGTTTCCTCAGAGCCCTCCATGGGAAGGAGCCGGCCCAGCTGCAACCCCCATCCCTGCTCCTCAAGCTGAGTGGAGGTGGCAGCAGGACACAGCCCCATGACACCAGCTCAGGGTGGGGGGACTCACAGTGCCTAGAAGCACCCACCCCAAATGGGGCATGCGCACGAGGCGGAGTTGGCTTTGTCATGAGGAGGATGTCCGGGAAGGGGAAGGGAGGACTGGGGGACATCATGCTTTGGAGAAAGTGCTTGTAGAAGAAGAGGGGACCCCGGGGTTGGTGCCTGGCTCCTCCTGCCAGCGGTTCATACACCTCCTGCGGGCGTTCATGAAGAAGTTGCTGACGGTGTTGAGCTCCAAGCCCAGCTGCTGTGAGATGGTCATCTGCATCTCCTTGGACGGGCGCTTGTTCTCCTTGAAGATGGCGATCAGGGTGCGGCGCTGGAGGTCCGTGAAGACCAGCCGCTGCTTCTTGGGCTGCAGGCTCCTGTCTTTCTGCTGCTCTTGCTCTTTGCGTTTGCAAGCTAGATGTTCAAAAGAGAGAACACGGCCATTAATTCGTGCTGACCATCCCGACCAGCGTGCAGGCTGCCTGGCTGCCTCCCAACACTGGGCCCTTCCTTCCCTCCAGGGAACCTGTTGGCCTTATGCCCACCATTCCCTTGGCTGCCTCCCTCCTCGTCCTCCCTGGGCCTCCCAAGCAGCAGCATGAGCAAAGCCTGGGGGAAACCCAGCACCTCCAGATACCCCCTGTCCCATTTCTCAGCATCCGCTGCCGACCCTGGGGCTAGAGACTGGGGAACTCCTGCGCTGCCTCTGCTCCCACAGCCTGGCTATTGGGGCTGCTCTGTTTCTAATTCATGGGGGTTATCCATCAGCCTGCCTCCTTTGCTGAGCTCTGGCCTCCACTGCCTCCTTTGCAGATCTCAGCGGAGGACTCGGGGGCCACTTCTTGGCTGTCACATCCATGGGGGACAGCTGGGGATGGGGATGCTGGGGACTGCAGTGGACATCTCACAGCATGGACTGGGTGACTGATCCTGTTTCCACTTCCTCTGGGAAGGGTATTCCTGTCTCCAAAGGTTGAAGAGGAACCAGAGTGGTCTGATAACCCAAGTTACTGAGGCTGCTAGTGTGCCTTCACCACTGGATCTGCTGGCATGTGTGTCAGGATGAACCAGCATCTAATTAAAAGCTTTCCCTTTAGCCTCCCTTGTGTCAGGACATCGGGTGCCCAGGGACTTGGCTGGGTCAGGGTTTGTGAAGGGCATGGACAAGGCTGGGAACACACTTTCTCTTCCTGGAAAGCTCACAAAAGAGTCACAAAAGCACTGACTAAAGGCTGTCTGAGGAAAATCCCGCCCTTGCTCAAAACAGCAGCAGTTTTCAGACTAGGGGGTTTCTTAGTTTGGCTCCTCTTGAAAGGATTTTGCAGAGAGGGCACAGGTCACTGGAGACATTCACTGTCCAGAGGTGGGTGGAGGACAGATGTCCACTTGCAGGCAATTCCAGGAGCCTATCTGAACTGCTGCATGGCTCAGAGGAGCCAGAGGCCAAAACTGAAAGCAGCAACGGGGCAGCACCATGGGTTCGTGTCTGGTTATTGCCTTGCTGACCTCCTGCCTGCCCTACAAACCACTGGCAAGGCAGAGCAGCAGGCAGCCGTGCAGCTGGGAGCAATGGCAGGGGGATGGAAGCCACTTCTTCCTAGCTAGAGAACGAGCAATTACTCTGATTGTTCTCCATCTTCCCTGTGCTATGGGTCCTCTGTGCACCACCTTGAACTCACAGAGAAGGATGACAGCCACCCCCTCCACTCAAAGCTGGGCAGAACTAGAGCTCAGCAAAGCAGGTAATTAACTTAACCACCTTTCCCTGCCTGCTGGGTTCACTCCCACTGAAGCACGGAGCCTCACCCTCCCCTACCCCCCCAAAAAAGGGTTTGCTAAATGTCCTGAGTTCAGAGGCTGCAAAGCAGCACCCATGGGGCCGTGGGGCAGTCTGTCCCGGGGTTACCATCCTCAAACAGCCAGCAGAGAAGAGTTGAGTGGAAACCTACCCTATGACCGTCAGATGCTTGCAAAAAGAACAAAAACAAAACAAAACAAGAAAAAGCCCTTATAGAAAATCTGACTTTTTTTTTTTTTCAGGCATTAATTACAAACTGAAAGAGATCCCTGCCCAAACACCCTCAATAATGAAGGGGAAGATGTCCCCCCACCTCCCAGAACCCAATCTCCCCCTCCTCCCCGTGTCCCCCTGGCATGCTGGTGTCCAACCCCTGCGTGGATGGCATATGTACCTTGCAGATACACACCGGGTATGCAGCAGGGATGCAGCAATGTGAGATGTGTGTGCCTGCACAGACATGCCCCCACGGGAATTGCCTGCCCATCCCAGTAAAGCCACGGACCTGTCCCCGCTGTCGGTGCTGGATGGCCAGCCCATCAGCCAGCATTCTGGCTCTGCAAACCCACATTTCTCCTTCCCTGCTTCAATTATTACAAGCAATTATTACAAGCCAGTCACCCATTAATAACCCACAGCTCCGAGGCGAGCGCTGCCCATCGGGGTCTTGCTGATCAAACCACGACCCACAGCTCCAGCACCACTGCTGAGCACAGAGGTGATGCCCCGCTCTGCAGCATCTCGAGTTTCCTGTGCTCGTTTCTTTAGTTATTAATTTCTTTTCCTGCTGATGCAGCCCAACACCAGCTCCCTCTCCCCCCTCCCCCGGCCCCATCTAATTACAGCTCGGCACAGCACAAATCGATAGTGACGCTGCTCAGATCTATTTACAGCCACGCACCCCCTGCGGAGGGTCCTTCTGCTCCCCCCACACCCCCCCCTGGTGTGACAGTGGCGTCACTGATAGCGCTGAGGACAGGGGACAGCCTGGAGCCCTGCCCGGGTCAGCATGGGGAGGTTTTGTTTGCTTCACATCCCCTATTTTTCTGAGTCTTGAACTCCCAGTGACTCATCTTTGGCTTCATGACGTTCTCCTTCCCGTTGTTGTGGGTTCTCTGGGTCTGATCCCAGCGCTTGGGGACAGGGAGCCACAGTCGGGGGCACCCACACCTGTCCCCGAGTTATGTACCCAGCAAATGCCCAAGCACAGAGTTTGCTCCCTGGCCTCTCCCACAGCACCAGGACCAACACTGGGGTTAGGGATCGGGGCTCCCCAGAGTGCAGGGGGTGCTCTGGGGCAGCCAGTGCTGAGCCCACCCCTCTCCACCGTGCAGCTCTTCCCGTCCTCCCGGCTCACTGAGCAACGTGTGCACCTCTGACACCTCAGCACCGCCATCAGCAGGGATCAGCAAGAAGAACAGGAGTCTCAAGACAGGCACAGAGGCAATGCCTCTTGGACACCAGGCACACAGCCCAACCAGCAGACACGGCTGACCTGGCTGCAGAAAAACCACACAGAGCAAAGCCAAGGAGCAACTCCAGCGAGAGGAAAGCCCTCAGAGAGCAGCATTATCCCACCCACCTCCCCCCTGAAGGCTTCTGCCAAGGGGTTCTGCCTCCTCGGAGACGAATGTCAGGGAAAGCGCTTTCCTTGACTTAACCTTGACAGCTCAAAGCAAAACATCTCCCGAATCATTTCTAAAGGGACATAATAGAGACGATCAAATGGCCGCTGTTCAGAAGCTGCGATTATGCCTCGCAGCGTGAACTCCGCGAAGCATTTAACTAATACCTGATGGCTTTGCAAGCTTCCGCAGCCTGCCAGACACCGCTTTCTGTATTATACCCTCAAACCTCTGTTTTCTCAGCCCCAGCGTGCTCTCCCTCTCCATTCACTTGCAATACAACCTGTAATTTTCTGCCCACTTTGCTTAAGTGCTGGTGATTTGTTGGAATCACAAAAGACAGCCGGGGGCTTTCAGAGCCGGCGTGCAAGCTGCCAGCCGAGGTGAGGGTGAATAAAACCCCACCGGCTTTTCTCTGTTTCTCCCCATCAAATCGGCTCGCTGCGGCGCTGAGGGGCGTTTAAGGGCTCCCAGGGAGGGGGCCGAGCTCTCAGCCTGGGGGTCTGCAGCTCGGAGCAAAGCGGGGCCACGTCTTCCACCGAGCAGAGCCGACCTCGTGGCATCCCAGAAAGACACTGATGCGATGCAGAGCGGCTGGGAAAGCCCCGCTGCCCCGTGCACGAGGCAACGGGGTCGAGGGGGCTCAGCGGAGACCTCCCGGCTCCTGGAAGGACAGGGAAGGATTTCCCTTCCCCCACCCCCTTCTCCCTGGGGTTCCCCAACGTGAGGGGGGATGGGGTAACGGCACGGGGGGGGGGGGGGGGGGCGAGCGGCGGGGTCACCGCGCCCGGGGGTGCCGGCACGGTCAGCGGGCACGGTGCTGATGGGTCGGGGACCCCGAGAGGTCTCCTCCAACCAACGGTGCGTCCGCACGGCGTTACCTCGCGACGGGACGCAGCCGCGGACCTCCGCCCCCACCGCCATTTTGGGGCCCCCACCGCGCCTCCCCGCCCCGGAAGTGGAAATGGTTCCTTCCGCCCCTCCCTGCGTCGTCCCCGCCGCTCTAGCGCCCCCCGGCGGCTTCACGGCGGCACCCTCCGAGGGGCGGGGACGCGCGTGGCCACGCCCACTAGCGCTGACCAATGGCGCACGCCGGGGGGAGGGCGCAGCCAATCAGCGGTCGCTCCCATCCCCCCGCCCCCCACGCACGCCGTGCTGGAGGGGTCCATTCACAACGCGGGGGGGGGGGGGGGGGGGGGCGGTCGGGCAGAGGGGCGAGGGGGTGTCCCATGGAGTCTGCGTGCTCTGCCCCATTGCTGCCCGTTGTCACTGCGCGCACAGCCCCATAGGTGCCCGTTGTCACCGCACGTACAGCCCCATTGCTGCCCATTGGCATTGCGTGCGCTGCCCCATAGGTGCCCCCTGAAACTGCACACGCTGCCCCACTGCCCCGTTGCTGCCCATTGGCGTCGCATACACTGCCCCATAGGTGCCCATTCTTACTCCACGTAGTGCCCCATAGGTGCCCGTTGTCGCCGCATGTACAGCCCCATTGCCGCCCGTTGTCAGCGCACGCACTGCCCCATTGCTGCCCGTTCTCCATGCACTGCCCCATAGGCGCTCATTGTCACCGCGTGCACTGCCCCATAAGTGCCCACTGACACTGCACGCGCTGCCCATAGCTGCCCATTGTCATTTCATACACTGCCCCATGGGTGCCCATTGTCACCGCATATACAGCCCGATTGCTGCCCATTGTCATTGCATACACTGCCCCGAAGGCGCCCATTCTTACTCCACCTACTGCCCCATAAGTGCCCATTTGCACACACT